>CM054061.1:57912472-58020437 GCA_028641055.1 Alopecurus myosuroides
CTCCCTCCGATCCATATTAATAGGTGCTGAAGTGGATGTATCTAGACATGTTTTATTGCTAGATACATCCACTTCAGCATCTATTAATATGGATCGGAGGGAGTATGACAAAGTGGTGGACTGAGATCCACTGAGGTAGCCTATCCTGACATAGAGTCATTGACATGTGGGGCCTGCAGACCTGGGTCCTATACTACGGGAGAGCACATCTTTCCCGTGTGCTCAACTCTTTACCGTGTGCATACAATCGGGCACACGGGAAAGATTTTCTTTGCCGTGTGTCGCACACGGTAAAGAAAAACGCACGGTGTAGTGTAGAAGAAGACACACGGCAAAGAAATACACACGGCAAAGATCAACAAATACACACGGTAAAGAAAACGCACGGCAAAGATAACTGCCACGTGGCCTTTCCGTTGCGGATGGAACGGAATTTTTTCTTTAGTTCTTTGCCGTGTGCATGCACACGGCAAAGATATGTTCTTTACCGTGTGCATGCACACGGCAAAGAACTGACATTAAATCCCACTTTTCTATGCCCGCGGTAAGAATTTTTCTTCATTTCTTTGCCGTGTGCATGCACACGGCAAAGATT
The DNA here is from genome assembly GCA_028641055.1 of Alopecurus myosuroides. NCBI lineage: Eukaryota > Viridiplantae > Streptophyta > Magnoliopsida > Poales > Poaceae > Alopecurus > Alopecurus myosuroides. The sequence continues at coordinate 57,913,068 of CM054061.1, forward strand.
TTTTCAGTCTTTGCCGTGTGCATGCACACGGTAAAGAATTTTTATTTTTTCTTCCAAAATAGCTTGTTTAACTTATAATTTCAATATTTAATATTATTGATCAATTTATAAAAATTCCCCTTGTTTAGTATGGCCTACCCTAACACAAGCATGCAACTAGTTTTACATTTCTACCCCCTTTCGACGACGTTACCGCGTGTTTCCGTATAATTCCGGTATTTCTCCAGCGGAGGTAGGGTTTCACCGGAGGGGGGCTACGAAGCGTATGGATCCCAACACAAGCTAGGGGGTCCCATACCATGTTAGTATAGTTGTGTTGTGTGCTTTGGATGGCAAAAATTGCACTCCGGGGTGCGGGCCGCTTCACCGGCATCCACTTCTCTCTCGTGAGTTTACACGCGCTTATAGGGTGAAACTCCCGTATCGTACGAAACATCGTGAATCTTACGAAGAGTTGTGTTCTACTAATGTGTATTGAGTTGCTATGGACTACCCTAACACAACCAAGCAACTAGTTCCACATTGCTACCCCTTTTCGACGCCGTTACCGCGTGTTTCCTTATAAGTCCGGTATTTCTCCAGTGGGTCTAGGGTTTCACCGGAGGGGGGGTCTACGGAGCGTCTGGATGCCAACACAAGCTAGGGGCTGCCATAACAAGTTAGTATAGTTGTGTTGTGTGCTTTGGATTGCAAAGATTTCACTCCGGGGTGCGGGCCGCTTCACCGGCATCCACTTCTCTCTCGTGAGTTTACACGCGCTTATAGGGTGAAACTCCCGTATCGGACGAAACATCGTGAATCTTCCGAAGAGTTGTGTTGTACCAATGTGTATTGGGTTGCTATGGACTACCCTAACACAACCAAGCAACTAGTTCCACATTGCTACCCCCTTTCGACGCCGTTACCGCGTGTTTCCGTATAAGTCTGGTATTTCTCCAGCGGGTCTAGTGTTTCACCGGAGGGGGGGTCTACGGAGCGTTTGGATGACAACACAAGCTAGGGGATGCCATACCAAGTTAGTATATTTGTGTTGTGTTCTTTGGATGGAAAATATTGCACTCCGGGGTACGGGCCGCTTCACCGGTATCCACTTCTCTCTCGTGAGTTTACACGCGCTTATAGGGTGAAACTCCCGTATCGGACCAAACATCGTGAATATTCCAAAGAGTTGTGTTCTAACAATGTGTATTGGGTTGCTATGGACTACCCTAACACAACCAAGCAACTAGTTACACATTGCTACCCCCTTTCGACGCTGTTACCGCGTGTTTCCGTATAAGTCCGGTATTTCTCCAGCGGGTCTAGGGTTTCACCGGAGGGGGGGGGTCTACGGAGCGTCTGGATGCCATCACAGGCTAGGGGGTGCCATAACAAGTTAGTATAGTTGTGTTGTGTGCTTTGGACGGCAAAGATTTCACTCCGGGGTGCGGGCCGCTTCACCGGCATCCACTTCTCTCTCGTGAGTTTACACGCGCTTATATGGTGAAACTCCCGTATCGGACGAAACATCGTGAATCTTCCGAAGAGTTGTGTTGTACCAATGTGTATTGGGTTTCTATGTACTACCCTAACACAATCACGCAACTAGTTCCACATTTCTACCCCCTTTCGACGCTGTTACCGCGTGTTTCCGTATAAGTCCGGTATTTCTCCAGCGGGTCTAGGGTTTCACCGGAGGGGGGGTCTACGGAGCGTCTGGATGCCAACGCAAGCTAGGGGGTGCCATAACAAGTTAGTATAGTTGTGTTGTGTGCTTTGGATGGCAAATATTGCACTCCGGGGTGCGGGGCGCTTCACCGGCATCCACTTCTCTCTCGTGAGTTTACACGCGCTTATAGGGTGAAACTCCCGTATCGGACGAAACATTGTGAATATTCCAAAGAGTTGTGTTGTACCAATGTGTATTGGGTTGCTATAGACTACCCTAACACAACCAAGCAACTAGTTACACATTGCTACCCCCTTTCGACGCCGTTACCGCGTGTTTCCGTATAAGTCCGGTATTTCTCTAGCGAGTCTAGGGTTTCACCGGAGGGGGGGTCTACGGAGCGTCTGGATGCCAAAACAAGCTAATGGGTGCCATACCATGTTATTATAGTTGTGTTGTGTGCTTTAGATGGCAAATATTGCACTCCGGGGTGCGGGCCGCTTCACCGGCATCCACTTCTCTCTCGTGAGTTTACACGCGCTTATAGAGTGAAACTCTCGTATCGGACGAAACGTCGTGAATATTCCAAAGAGTTGTGTTCTAATAATGTGTATTGGGTTGCTATGGACTACCCTATCACAACCAAGCAACTAGTTCCACATTGCTACCCCCTTTCGACGCCGTTACCGCGTGTTTCCGTATAAGTCCGGTATTTCTCCAACGGGTCTAGGGTTTCACCGGAGGGGGGTCTACGGAGCGTATGGATGCCAACACAAGCTAGGGGGTTCCATAACATGTTAGTATAGTTGTATTGTGTGCTTTGGATGGCAAATATTGCACTCCAGGGTGTGGGCCGCTTCACCGGCATTCACTTCTCTCTCGTGAGTTTACACGCGCTTATAGGGTGAAACTCCCGTATCGTACGAAACATCGTGAACTTCCGAAGAGTTGTGTTCTACTATGTGTATTGAGTTGCTATGGACTACCCTAACACAACCAAGCAACTAGTTCCACATTGCTACCCCCTTTCGACGCCGTTACCGCGTGTTTCCGTATAAGTCTGGTATTTCTCCAGCGGGTCTAGGGTTTGACCGGAGGGGGGGGTCTACGGAGCGTTTGGATGCCAACACAAGCTAGGGGATGCCATAACAAGTTAGAATAGTTGTGTTGTGTGCTTTGGATGGAAAAGATTGAACTCCGGGGTACGGGCCGCTTCACCGGCATCCACTTCTCTCTCGTGAGTTTACACGCGCTTATAGGGTGAAACTCCCATATCGGACGAAACATCGTAAATATTCCAAAGAGTTGTGTTCTAACAATGTGTATTGGGTTGCTATGGACTATCCTAACACAACCAAGCAACTAGTTCCACATTGCTACCCCCTTTCGACGCTGTTACCGCGTGTTTCCGTATAAGTCCGGTATTTCTCCAGCGGGTCTAGGGTTTCACCGGAGGGGGGGGGGTCTACGGAGCGTCTGGATGCCATCACAGTCTAGGGGGTGCCATAACAAGTTATTATAGTTGTGTTGTGTGCTTTGGATGGCAAAGATTGCACTCCGGGGTGCGGGCCGCTTCACCGGCATCCACTTCTCTCTCGTGAGTTTACACGCGCTTATATGGTGAAACTCCCGTATCGGACGAAACATCATGAATATTCCGAAGAGTTGTGTTCTACCAATGTGTATTAGGTTTCTATATACTACCCTAACACAACCAAGCAACTAGTTCCACATTGCTAACCCCTTTCGACGCCGTTACCTTTCTATGTACAAACCAAGCCAGTTTTGACACTCCGGGAATGGAAAATGATATTTTTATTCAACGAAAAATAAAAATTTCTTCGTGAACATTGTTAGTTGTATCAACATGCATCTTTGTGTGGAATATGGTCAGCTTTAAACAGACTATGCCATGGATGTGGCCAAAACATCCGTCATTTGGCCCGAAAGGCATGAATCTTCGTACGAGATAGCTCATTTCTGTGAACACATTTTCCACCAAATTGTCGTATTCCAAGTTTATTATTTTTGGTGGATACTAGGACATATATAACAACACCACGCGAAGGTCTTGCATCGTTTCGAGTTTTTTTTGAATTTTCTGGAATTTTCTAAACCGTTTCGTGAAACGGTCAAAACGGGGGACATGGCCGTTCGTACCTAGGAGTTGAATCTTGATGAAATCTTGGTGTATCTATGTTGAAATAGGTACTTGGGAACCTAAAAATGATTTTTTAAAAAATAAAGGGAAAACTACGAGGCACCTGTAGTTCAAATTTGGCCCGGTTTCAGCGGAATCGGCAGAAAATTGTCTTTTTCGAAAGAGGTTTATATGAATATTTTTAGATGATGAAATTTGGTTATTTGTATATAAAATATGACATAATATATTTAGAATTTTACTTTGTACATTTTTGCAACATATTTTGTGTACGTGCTTCACAAAAAAACCCGGTTTTGACACTCCGGGAATGGAAAATGGTATTTTTATTCAACGAAAAATAAAACTTTCTTAGTGGACATTGTTAGTTATACCAATATGCATCTTTTTGTGAAATATGGACATGTTTAAACAAACTATGCCATGGATGTGGCCATAACATTCGTCATTTCGCCCGAAAGACATGAATCTTCGTAGGAGATAGCTCATTTATGTGAACATATTTTCAAAGAAATTGTCGTATTCCATGTTTATTATTTTTGGTGGATACTAGGACATATATAATAACACCACGCCAAGATCTTGCATCGTTTCGAGTTTTTCTGAATTTTCTAGAATTTTCTAAGCCGGTTTCGGGAAACGGTCAAAACGGGGGACATGTCCGTTCATATCTAGGTGTTGAATCTTGATGAATTCTTTGTGTATCTATGTTTAAATAGGTACTTGGCTACCTAAAAATGAATTTTTCAAAAAATAAAGAGAAAACTACGAGGCACCTGTAGTTCAAATTTGGCCCGGTTTCAGCTGAATCGGCAGAAACTTGTCTTTTACAAAGGAGGTGTATTTTGAGCTATTGAGAGGTAGTAAGTTTGTTATTTGTATATAAAATATGACATAATATATTTAGAATTTTACTTTGTACATTTTTGCAATATATTTTGTGTATGTGCTTCACAAACCAAGCTAGTTTTGACACTCCGGGAATGGAAAATGGTATTTTTATTCAACGAAAAATAAAACTTTCTTCGTGAACATTGTTAGTTGTACCAACATGCATCTTTGTGTGGAATATGGTCATCTTTAAACAAAATATGCCATGGATGTGGCCAAAACATCCGTCATTTGGCCCGAAAGGCATGAATCTTCGTACGAGATAGCTCATTTCTGTGAACACACTTTCCACCAAATTGTCGTATTCCAAATTTATTATTTTTGGTGGATACTAGGGCATATATAACAACACCAAGCGAAGGTCTTGCATCGTTTCGAGTTTTTTTGAATTTTCTGGAATTTTCAAAGCCGGTTTCGGGAAACGGTCAAAACGGGGGACATGACCGTTCGTACCTAGGTGTTGAATCTTGATGAACTCTTGGTGTATCTATGTTGAAATAGGTACTTGGATACCTAAAAATAATTTTTACAAAAAATCATGAGCAAACTATGAGGCACATGTTGTTCAAATTTGGCCCAGTTTCAGCTGAATCGGCTGAAATTTGTCTTTTTCGAAAGAGGTGTATTTTGAGCTATTGAGAGGTAGTAAATTTGTTATCTGTAGATCAAATATGACATAATATATTTAGAATTTTACTTTGTACATTTTTGCAACATAGTTTATGTATGTGCTTCACAAAAAACCCAGTTTTGACACTCCGGAAATGGAAAATGGTATTTTTATTCAACGAAAAATAAAACTTTCTTCGTGAATATTTTTAGGTGTACCAATATGCATCTTTGTGTGGAATATGGTCACATTTAAATAAACTATGCCATGGATGTGGCCATAACATCCGTCATTTCGAGCGGGAGCTCGAGCAGGCTTACCTGCAACCTCGCATGAGGAGGGCATGTCGATTTCAGGGTCCAGACTACCCTCAAAATGATTGTTGCGGCAGGGCGCCTGAGATGACATCGACAAGCTGGGGAGAACCATCGGCAGCAGCACAGGACGGAGCTTAGGGCGGTTGTGGTACGTTCTACCCGAGCAGAATCGTGGCGGCGGGGCAGGTGCGACCGCGCCGGAACTGGAGCCGTGGCGGCATGACAGAGCCTGACGAGCCTGAGCACGACATGAAGCCGCGCCACGGATCCTCTAGGCCCAGTCGGGAGAACGCCTCCACCAGGCACTCCAGCATCAGATCGGGCCGGTTCCTGCTCCTGAGTTTGCGTGCTGGTCTCGCCTCCGGACTTCAAGCGATACCTCGCTAGCTATGGGAGAGGCGTGGAGGTTGGATCGATGTGCACAATGGGAGACGGGTGCGGGTAGTCGGTTGACACAAAACACGATTGAGGAGGCGTGATGGCCCACACATGTCGGCGCGAAACCTTTCGGTGGAGACGAGGCGGAGCGACGTACCGCAATCACGGACACCGTCGCTCAGCTTTAATAGTAGAGATTTCTACAAATTTTCTTATAGTTTTAAACCCCCAAAATTTCCCTCCAAAGTCCAAACCCAAAAGGGATTCCCCCCCCCACACCCCTAACTCTCGGTACCCGAAAATATCTCCCACGGAAAAAAAAAATCTCCCACGGAACGCACCCCCACCCCATCTCACGCACAGCACACACACGACCCGCACAGCAGGCTCCCCATCTCGATCCCCTTTCTCTCCCCTCGCGCCGCCGCTGTCACCACACACAGGCCGCCGCACAGACTCCTTCCGGCCGACCTCGCGCACTCTTCCGCGAAGCCCGCTGCTCCTGGTTGTCCCTGTCCTCGCCATGGAGGTTCTCGTGGACGAGGAGGATGCACCTCGTATATGGACAGAGCCGCTACACGCAGCGGCGATCTGGAGGTGCAACCGCACAGGTTGTGCCCCTCCCCGTTCTTTCCTCTCCAGCGAATAGATCGAGCGGCGGCACGGCTGGGCCAGCTCGCCGGCGCGCGCGTCCGTCCGTGAGCCCACGGGCGCCGCTCCGTCGATCTCGGCTTCCCGCGTCGCCGTCGTTGACTGCTGCACATCGGAAACCAGGATGCGCTGGCGGAGAGCCTTTGTCCGCCACGCTGCTGCAGCCCCAAGTCGTCGCCATCCACCGGCCGTGCTGGTGAGGAACGTCCCTCTCTGTTTTAAGATCCCTTTCTTCCCGGTGCAAAGCGCAAGATTACCAAGATAAATTTTCTAGATGTATATATAAATACACGATTATATGTGAATTACCTAGCTGCAGATGTAAATAGAAGTGAGAGATCTTGGATTGCACATAGCTTTGAACAATTATCACCTAGCTGCATCATATTTTTTTCTGACATGCTGCTACAAATAGATCTTGGACTGCAGAAATTAAGATTTAAATGCTGGAATGGACATGGGCCATGTTAGTTTGAGCTGAGTCAAGTTAGTTAGCTGTGTGTAGAGTTGTGTGGATCATGGAGGAACTAGTGGAGTAACAGGCCAACTAGTGGCGTGAGTTGCACGGCAGGATAGCCTAAACTTTGTGTATAAGTAGTGGTTCAGGTAATGAGAAAATGGCCTTCTTCTTTGGTTATGTGCGTGTGTGTTTTGTGTGTTTCAGAGAGACACATTGAGATTGAGGGAGTTGAGAGGTCGAAGAAGCGGTGTTGGGTGATGCAGCACCAACATTAAAATCCTTTTACTTATGATATCTCAGTTACAAATTTATCAACAATCTATGCTTATTATGTGCAAACGATTCATTGTAGTTTTATTCTAATACATACTTGATGGGTCAGCCGTATGTGCTATAGTAGATTTGAGGCTAGTTTTCTGGAAATATTGCATTCCATGCATATATGAATCTCTAGGCTTTTCACTATTTAATTTTATTCTAATACATACTGGATGTATCTGTAGACTTTGCCAACAAAGATGGTATGATGGGCGTTAATTAAATGGTATGTGCTGCTACTACCCCTTGTATTATTCCACATGATGCTATGTACAACAGTTGCAAGATAAGAGTCGGAACCTGGTTGTAAGGAGTGTGTTACTTTCTTCTCTTGGAGTATACATTTTGCTTGGCACCGTCACACATAAGTTGGGCTATATACTTAATACAATCCTCCCAATTCTCTCTCTGAAATTCAAACTTGGTATATGCTACTTGCGACTAGTTAGAGGCATGTATTGTCTGATTTGCTTATATGTTGACTCCATTATATTCTTCGAGTTCCCCCTGCTGTAATTTCTTTGCCTGTTCTTGGAGTATAGTTTTGCTGTAATCTGTGTTAATTGTTGTCATTGGAGTATTATGTTGCTTGCTTCCAATACCTATCAGTTGAGCTGTATATTGATGTTTTGTACTTGGTAGACACAAGTATTTGGATCAAATGCATCAGTTATATTTTCATCTGGGAGCATGTGTGTGGAAACTATTCATGTTCAATATTTGTTTCATGAGAGTGTTGCTATATTTGCTCCACTAGGGATGTTACAGCTCTTGAACAGAAACTCCAGTAATGTCTTTGTGTTATTGTTATTCATTTTTTTTAACAAGTTTGTATTAGTGGTTTAGATGATCCAAGTGCCATCTGTTTGACTCAATTAGAATTGTTTGCATAGGCAATACATGTTCATTTGATTTTCTTTTGCTGCTCATAGGAAACACGTATGTTTTCAGATTGAAAGCACATAAAGAGTGCATGCTGGCAATGGTGGCCTCCTGCACCATGCGTGCGGTGGTAGGCTCCCATCTTGGTCTACCTCCTCAGCTCACGCCTCCGTGTGGGTGGCAGCGAGTCGCGGTTGAGGTTGGCGGTGCTATCTCGGCACATGGTGCAATTCTCTGAGGTGAGACCATCTTTGATCTCGGGCCTTCCTGCCTGATGCGCTCTCTCTGGGTACCATGTCCATGGTATAATATGTTCGGTTGTTGAACTTGTATGAATGTTGTATGAATCTATGGTGCCTTTTCTGTTACAGAATTGTGCTGTTGTATTTGCTCTCCAGTAGTAAGGACTGTTGAAATCCACCTAGTTTTTTTTTGTTATGGTAATTATCTTTGCCGTGTGCAAGCACACGGGAAAGATCGCCACGGATGGCACGATGGTGCGAGGTCCAGCGGGGCCCACCTGTCGGTCTTTCCCGTGTGCAAGCACACGGCAAAGATTTTAACTGACAGGTGTGGCCCACGGTGGGCGAAAAAATGTGGGCCCAACATGTCAGTCTTTCCCGTGTGCAAGCACACGGCAAAGATTTTAAAATCTTTGCCGTGTGCTTGCACACGGGAAAGACTGACATGTTGGGCCCACCTTTTTCCGTTCCCGTTTCGTGCACGGCCAAGTGGGGGTGGGACCCATTTTATTTCTTTACCGTGTGCCCCGAAAATATGCACACGGGAAAGATTTTTTTGCCGTGCAATTATTTACCGTGTAATCTTTGCCGTGTGCCACGACGAAAAGCACACGGCAAAGACTTTACCGTGCGCTTTGTTTCCTTTACCGTGTGCTTTTGGCACACGGGAAAGGGGTTTTCTCCCGTAGTATATGTCATTACCCAACTACAGGGTAACCTATGTCGTGGTAGGCTGACAGCGACAAAGATTGGATGCAGACTTGATCAACCGATGCAACCCATGTGGGGCCACCTGATTAGTTTCGCGATGGACAAATAGAATACTAAAAGAAGATTTAAAAAAGTTTCTAGCTCGCTACGTTCTTTGGATTGTTGCACTGTTTATCTAGATCAAAAGTCTGAACTGATAAAAATGGTTGCGCAATATATTTATGAGTAAACCCTGGTTTAGTACATCAACTTGACGTGAATGTGCCGTTTGGTCATCAAGTTGCGAAACATGAAATTTAGGTCACAAATTTGCCACATGCGAGCACTTTGGTCACTCCGTAATGTGGCAGTCAATTTTTTTTTTTGCAAATCTCCTCTTCAATTTTTATATTTTTACAAATTCCCCCTAAAAGGTAAACATAAAATAATTGAAAATGACCTAGAAATTGGAATAAATAAAAAAATTCAGGGGGCGATTCGCAAAAAATCCAGTCTGCCACATCGCGGAGTGACCAAAACGCTCGCATCTGTCAACTTCGTGACTTGAAATTCACGTTTCACAACTTGGTGACCAAAGCGCACATTCACGTCAAGTTGGTGTACAAAATTGGGGTTTTACTCTATTCTAACACTCCCCCTCATGTCTAGACTATTTTAGTCCTTAGCGTGGGATTGGTGCAGGTCGCAGATTTTTTTTTTAATAAATACTGCACTCAAGAACTCGTGGCTTTGATACCATATAGAATTTTTGTAATAGTCATCTAGACCAAAATTCCAAACTGATAGAAATGGTTGTGCAATATACTTATATTCTAACACATCAATCTTGAAGATAACTTGCTCCAAACCTTGATCAAACTGAATAGGAAAATGAGTAACGTAGAGCAACTGCTTCGATGATAAGAGGATGAGAAATACCACCTCCGGGAGGGTCATGACGTTCACAAACTTGGCTTAGCGGTTTAACCTGGATTTGATCCTTCAAAAGATCAAATGGTTGATGAACTGCATCGATTTAGTTGGATTTATTCAGCTTCTTCACGGGTCACATTGTTCCTCAAGGTCCAACAAAGTACTCCCTCCGTCTCAATTTAGATGTCGTAAAGTTTGACTAAACTGGATGTATCTAGACATAATTTAGTGTTAGATACATCTACTTTTATCAAATTTTGTTAAACGTTATGATAATTAATTTGAGACGGAGAGAGTACATTACCGGGTGATCACAGGCACGTATTAGCTGACTTTTGATCCACCTACAAATGGGCCAGCTATATGTGGGGTCCACATGTCAACGACACAAAGTCAGCCAAACTCACCGGATATGAAGTCAGCGAATCCCAACCGGGTGATCACCGGTGGCTCCCTTTGTGTGAACCTCGGATCACAAAGAATATCCTTAGCCAAGTAGATGGATAATATAGACAACTTGATTAAAAGAATCTTCTTAACTGCTGTCCAAAATAATTTTGCACGACAACAATCGATGAGCACATGCATCAGATCTTCTTATTCCGATTCGCATATTCGCCAAGTGCTTATTCTTGGCGATGTAATTATAAGCCGGTCCTGAGATCCACATCGTGGTGAGGCATGCAGGAAAATGATATGACAAGTGGTAGGCCGGCCGGTAGCGACAAAACTTAAACAACAACATGAACATGTCTGGATACATACTTGATCAACCGATGCACGCATGTGGTCGTTACTAGATTGGTCGTTAAGCTTTGTATGTCTCATATTAATTTTCTTAAAATTGGATAAAAATAGATGTACTCCCTCCGTCTCATATTAATTGTCTTAAAATTGGATAAAAGTAGATTTATTTAGACATATTTAGTGTCAGATACATCCATTTTTGTTTAACTTTGTGACAATTAATTTGAGACGGAGGGAGTATTTTTAACACTAAAATACGTATAGATACATCCATTTTTGTCCAATTTTTAGACAATTAATATAAGACAGAGCGAGTACTATTTGACATAATTCCTCCGTTCTCAAGTTCTCAAATAAGTGTATGTTTTCCTTTTATGGAAGTCAATTGTTTTAAAATTTGACCAACTTTATTGGAAAACGTAACAACATTTATGATACTAAATTGGTAATATACTTTAATAATATATGAATTTTATATCATATATATTGATGTTATTTTGTATAAAGTTGGTCAAAGTTTAAAAAGTTTGACCAGGACCAATTCTAGAGATACATTTATTTGAGAACAGAGGGAGTATATTCATGCACCTAATTCGATACAACCGGCCCAGTCGAAACTCGGCAATCCATACTTATTTCGATTTTGAAGGTGATATACAAGACTCCGTTCGGGACGTGTATTATCGGCCCAGTCGATAGTCGAAACATGAGTCCCTTTGGTCGCACAATACTCTAGTGCAATAAGAATGCGATGATTGCAAGAACAAGATTTGCACTTCTGCTTCGGTCCGCCCCCTTTAATCCAACCGACGACTGAGATTTGAGGATACCTCTTCGCCAAAAGCGTATAATCGTATTGGTATAACCCGTATTAAGCCCGTTTGAAACCCGTATGGCCCATCGCCCTTGTAGAAATACATAGGAGCGGCTACCTCACGGGAGCATGTTTCTCCCTATCCCTCTTCTCTGCTCATAAGCATGCCACCATGGCAGTGTTCCCGAGCTTGATACCCACCCCGAGGAAGGGCAGTCACTGAGGCGACATGCTCACACATGCCCCATGGCGGTGTCCCCGAGCTTGATACCGACCACGAGGAAGAGCGGATATCTCACGGGAGCACTGTACGACGTCCGTTTCTCCCTGTTCTTTATCTCTCGCACAGAGTGCGGCCTTTACTTAGAGCTCCCGTCCCCCCAGATGGGATCGACATCAAAGATTCCTCGCCTTTGATCTCGGCGGCGCGATCTCGGTTCATGTCGAATAGGAACCAGGAGACAGGAGAGGAATTGACCCTAGAGGAAGCCAGGAGGATGATTTAGAGAGTTCCATGGGTTGTAGAGCGCGTGGAGGTGGTGCGAGGCCAGAGGAGGGTGATGGCCCTTCCCGCGACGGGAGCTGCGGGCCGGCAGGCGCTGCTAGACCTCACGGCTTCGTACCCAAGGTGGGGGGTCCGACCCGAGGAGTAGCTGGTCTGCCTCAGCCCGAGGGTGGATCCTACAAGGGATGTCCCAATGATGCAGATTCAGGAAGTGGTGGCGGCGGCGACGCTGTCGGACATCCAGGTTCATACCACATCGGAGGCCCAAGAACATGCTGACGAAATTGGTTTGTCTGTTGGTGCCATGTTATGCTTAGGAGATGTGCCAGTGGTTGGGGTAGCACGACAATATGCCAAAGGGGAACCTCTGGTCGATGCTAAGGAGGAACAGGAGATACCAACACATATGCAAAATCTCCACACTTGGTATATGAGGCAAACACAGAATGAGGCCGCGAAAGACTGGTTTGCGGCTGTCAATGAGTCATGTCGACAAATCCCTGATCCGGTAGGGTTTCGAGTTGGAGAACGAAATAGACGCTGGCGGATACGATGGCTAACAGGGGGCACAATTTACCCAGATTCGGTGCCCTCATAGAGGTAATACCCTTACTCCTGCTTGTCTGCTCTTGTAATGCGTAGATTGGTTACAATGGTGGTGCGTAATACGTCATAAACGTATCCCTAATTTCTGATTCTCCATGATGATATTATGCCAATTGCTACATGTTTTCTCCCTTATTTATAGCATTTTCATACGTTTTCCGGGACTAACCTATTAACAAGATGCCAAGAGCCAGTTCCCTGTTTTCTGCTGTTTTTAGTTTCAGAAAAGTTGTTCTCGAAATATTCACGGAATTTGAAAATTCAAAGCCTGGAAGTCCTATTTTCCCGGAAGCATCCAGAAGACCGAAGAGGAGTCGAAGAGGGGCAACAAGGGGCCCACACCATGGGCTGGCATGGGCCCTCCTAGCCGCGTCAGCTATGGGTATGGGGCCCCTGGAGCTCCACCGCCTTCTCCCTTTCGCCTATTTAAGCCCCCCGGATGGAAAACCCTAAGTACATGATCAAAATCCCCAAAAAAGTTCCACAGCCGTCGTCACCGTCAACCCTAGACCAGGAGGGTTTTGGAGTTGTTTTTCGGCACCCTGCCGGAGAGGAAATCATCACCGGGGGCTTCTACATCACCATGCCTGCCTCCGGAGTGATGCGTTAGTAGTTCATCCCTGGACTACGGGTCCATAGAAGTAGCTAGATGGTTGTCTCCTCCTCATATGCCTCCATGTTTAGATCTCGTGAGCTGCCTATCATGATCGAGATTGATCTTATGTAATTCTTTATGTTGTGTTTGCTGGGATTCGATGAATATTGACCTTATGCCAAGTTGATTATAGTCTTTATTGCATATGTTATTTGTGATCTTGCATGCTTTCCATTGCTAGTGGTTGCTATGGCCAAGTAGTTGCTAGTGACTCCAAGAGGGAGTATTTATGCTTGATAGTGGGTTCATGCCTCCCTGTTGCCGCTCGAGTGACAAAAACGTGAAGGGGGAGGATGTGTTGTTGCCATTAGGGAGAAAAACGCGGTGAGAGTACCCGCGTGTAGAACCATTTCTTACATTGCACACTTGGTTTAATGCAATTATCTGTTGCTTGGAACTTAATACCTAAGGGGGTTCTGATGATAACCTGAGGGTGGATTATTAGTCATAGATGCAGATGGATGTCGGTCTATGTATCTTGTTGTAATGCCCGCACTAAATATTATAGTAATCATCATGTTATAATGTGCACTACGGTGCAACCTTTATTTGTCAATTGCCAGCTGTAATTTGTTCACCCAGCATGCTATCTTTTATGGAGAGACACCACTAGTGAACCTATGAACCCCGGTCCATCTTCCACACTGTTAAACAAACCACAACAATATCCTGCTCTCTCTACTTTCTGCAAGAATTCAACTGTTTTCCACACTATACGCTAATCTTTGTTTTCAGTAAAACCGGTGAGATTGACAACCTCACTGTACCGTTGGGGTAAAAGTATTTTGGTTGTGTTGTGTGCAGGTTCCACGTTGTTGCTGACATCGGTGAAGCGCCAGCACCACCGTCAGTGGAATCAACCTTCCGAAGGTCCCCTTTCTCCTACTGGATTGATAACCCTAGTTCTTAACTAAGGGGAAAACTCCTACCGTGGTGCTCATGACACCCTCCTCTTGGGGTATCCCAACGCAAGCATCAAGGATTTTTCTAGCGCCGTTGACGGGGAGAAGGAAGTCTTCTGGCAAGGGGAGTCTCTCACTCTCAACCTCTTTATTTTGTTTATTGTCTTGTTTTATTTTTGTCTTGTTTTTATTCTCAATATTGAAAACACAAAAAAATAGTTTACTAGTTGTTGTTTATTTGCTTGCTATTATTCTGCTAAAATGAGTTCCTCTGAGAATACTAAGTTGTGTGACTTCACTAGCTCAAACAACAATGATTTTATTTGCACACCTATTGCTCCATCTGCTCCTACTGCCGCTTTCTATGAGATTAAACCTGCTTTATTAAATCTTGTGATGAAAGAACAATTTTCTGGTATTAGTACTGATGATGCTGCTGTCCAGTTTAATAATTTTGTTGAACCATGTGAGATGAAAAAAATATAAAGATGTAGATAGATATATTATTAAACTGAAATTATTTCCTTTCTCTTTGAGAGAAAGAGCTAAAGAATGGTTGCTATCTTTGCCTAGAAATAGTATTGATTCATGGACTAAGTGTAAAGATGCTTTCATTGGAAAATATTATCCTCCTGCTAAGATTATATCCCTAAGAAGTGACATAATGAATTTTAAACAATTTGATAATGAACATGTTGCTAAAGCTTGGGAAAGAATGAAAACTATGCTGAAGAATACACCCAGTCATGGATTGACTACTTGGATGATTATACAAACTTTTATGCAGGGCTGAATTTTTCCTCAAGGAACCTAGTGGATTCGGTTGCTGGAGGTACCTTTATGTCCATCACTTTTGGCAATGCAACAAACCTTCTTGATGATATGATGATAAATTATTCAGAGTGGCACACTGAGAGAGCTCCACAAGGTAAGAAGGTAAATTCTGTTGAGGAAATCTCTTCTTTGAGTGAAAGGCTTGATGCTATTATGTCTATGCTTGTTAATGGTAAAGCTCAAGTTGATCCTAATAATGTTCCTTTAGCCTCTTTGGTTTCTCAATAAGAGCATGTTGATGTAAACTTTATTAGAAATAATAATTTTAACAACAATGCTTATAGAAATAATTTTGGTGGAAACAATTACAAGACCTATCCTCCTAATAATGGTTATGATAATTCTTATGGAAACTCCTACAATAGTAATAAAATATCTACCTTTGATCTTGAAAACATGCTTAGAGAATTTATTAGCACACATACTGCTTTTAATAAATATGTTGAGGAAAAGCTGGGTAAAATAGATGTTCTTGCCTCTAAAGTAGATAGCCTTGCTATTGATGTTGATTTTCTAAAACTGAAGGTTTTGCCACAAGATGTTAAACAAAATAAGACTTTGAATGCCATCCAAGTTCAAATAGATAATAATGTTAGGTTGATGGCTGAATTACATGCTAGGTGGGAAATAGAAGATGAATTGGCTAGAAAGAATAATATTGCTAGAGTTTGTACTATCACAACCTCTAGTAAAACTGAAGCTCCTAGTGCTAGTAAACCTCCTACTATCAATGGTAAAGTAGTTGGTGTTGATAAAGTCCCTACTCCTTTGGTGAAACATGCTAAATTGCCACAAATTGCTGAAACTACTTCTAATAAAAGTGCTGCAAATTTTAGAGAAGTAGGAGATAATGGTCCCATTACTTTTGATGATAATAATATTGATTTTGATGATTGAAATATCTTTTCAGTTATTATGTTTCTACAAAATCTTGCTAGAAGTCCCAATTCTAGTGCAGTGAATATGGCCTTTACTAAACATATTACCAATGCTCTCATGAAAGTTAGGGAAGAAAAGTTGAAACTTGAGACATCTATCCCTAGAAAATTAGATGATGGTTGGGAGCCTATAATTAAGAAAAAAGTAAATGATTATGATTGCAATGCTTTGTGTGATCTTGGTGCTAGTATCTCTGTTATGCCTCAAAAGCTCTATGATATTCTTGTTTTACCACCGCTAGAACACTGTTATTTGGATGTTCATCTTGCTGATAATGCTAAGAAGAAAACTATTGGTATAAATTGATGATGTTCCCATTATGGCTAATAATAAACTTGCCCCTTTTGATTTTGTTGTTATGAATATTTAATGCAATGCTACTTGTCCTATTGTTTTGGGAAGACCTTTTCTTAGAACTGTTGGTGCTGTTATTGACATGAAAGAGGGGAGTATTAAATATCAACTTCCCCTCAAGAAAGGTTTAGAACATTTTCCTAGAAAGAATATGAAGCTACCCTTTGACTCTATTATTTATAGAAAAATATGATGTTGATGCTTCTTCACTTGAAAATACTTGAGGTGATCTTTTATGCCTAGCTGAAAGGGGTTAAAGAAAAGTGCTACCGGGAGACAACCTGTTTTATTTCTTTGTTTTCTTTGGTGTGCTTTGCACCTGGGTGTTTTCTGTTTCCTTAGAACCCTGTTGTATCTTTTCTTTTGTGTTTTTGTTGAGACAAGTAAAGCCTCTAGTGGAAAGTTGACACTATATTTCGGATTTCTGCGCAGAAAACAGATTTCTGCTGTCCACTGTTAATTCCTTTAAATATCACAGAAAATTCAAAATAACCTGATCTTTTTTGTTCTTAATACTGAGTTATATACTCAACTTTTCTTAGTTGACCACTTTTTGATTTGAGCGACAGAAGATTTTTGAAAAAATCGATCTCTGCCTGCTGTTCTGTTTTGACAGATTTCTGCCATTTATCGCATTTGCATTTTAATCTCTTTCTTCTGGTGTTCTTTTGAGAAAAGGAGTTTTAAAATAAGTTGTGACAATAGCTAATGTTTTTTACTTCTATTCTTGTGTTGAAACTAAACCATGTGAGTTTAATATTTAGATTGCACTAACGTTGCTAATGAAGATTGTGAGAATTTTGATGTGAAGGAAGTTTTCAAGGGTCAAGAGAAGAGGATGATATGATGTGATCAAGAAGAGTGAAAAGCCTAAGCGTGGGGATGCCCGGTGGTACATCCCAGCAAATTCCAAGAAGACTCAAGCGTATAAGCTCGGGGATGCCCGAGGCATCCCCTTCTTCATCATAAAATTATCAGGTCACTTCTAGTGAAACTATATTTTTATTCGTTTGCATCTTATGTGCTTTACTTGGTGCGTCTTTTATTTTGTTTTCAGTTTGCTTTTTCTTTTGCTTCCAGTTTGTTTTTACTTTCATAATAAGCTTGGTTGTACCCCGGCATTATTTTATTGGAGAGTGACACGCTCCGCTTTTTCTTGAGAATACGTTGTATTCTCAGTCTTTGTCTAGCTGCTGCATTTATTTAGCTCCTGTTTTGCATGCATCTCTTATTATAGCTGTTAGTTTTAGTAGTGTTATTTGAGTACTCTCATGTTCTCTTGTTTTATCATAAAGAGTATTTTTGTTCAAGCATGTTTTGTATGGTGCTTGTTGGGAGAAAGAAAATTGTTGCTTGAAGTAGAATCTATAACAGTACTAGTAGAACCTTGTAGAGACTGTGGCTAGAACTTTTTCATGCCATGCTAAATGTTATTTTAGTTTTAAATCCTTCTGGTTATTTAGTACCATGATTAGCCTCAAATAGCTGAGAGTTTTTAATATGTTTTGAAAGATTCAAGAGTTGTTTTTGTCATAGTAAAGCATCAATATATGGTTATCTCTTTCGAATGATTTATTTGGTTGACTTGGCGCATGCTCACACCTTGTTTATGACTACAAACCTGTCACAAATAGCCTCCATGACCACTTAGTTTTGAACTTATGATACTGCTTATGTTTTAATTAATGATGCTTATGTCGCTATGCATGATTATGACTCTTATGCTCTCTTGATTTGTCGCTCCCAGTCTTTTGCTAGCCTCCACCTGTACTGAGTATGAGCTCTACTCATGCTTCCAAACTCCCTTAAACCAAAGTTTTACCCATTGTGTCCATCATACCTACCTACATGTGGTATTTAACTGCCATTCCAAAGTAAATTGCTCATGTGTTATCTTTAAAACCATCAAAATTATTCATGCTTTGTGTTCTTGTTTTTGCTCATGAGGACGTCAATAGATAATATTTATCTCACTTGTTGATTGGATTTCACACCCTGGACTAGTGGCTTCATCCGCTTATCCAAATGATAGAAGAGCTGACAGCGGGGTGCCCAGCCCCAAATTAATACAAACAAATTCTCTTCACTATTTTTCCCCTTATCATATGAGTCAAAGCATAATTGCGTCCTTCAACATGGGAGCCGCTATTGTGAATCCAGTTGGCTTGTGACGTACTGTATTGTATGTTTACCATTCGTTGACACTAGTATACACCTCTCCTAAAATATAGACATTCCTCCACAAATGTCAAACTTTTAATACCTCTGTTTAATAAAAATAAGTATGTCTAGAACATGAGGGATTCCTGCTTCCCTCTATGAAGGGCCTTTCTTTTACTTTTATGTTGAGTCTCCATCTTCTAACTTTATGCACAGTTGAGAGAGCATTTTTGCCATTCTATGTTTTGTGTGCATTTGTCCCATAAACATCAATAATTACTTCATGATGTGCTATCATTTTTTCTTAAATTATTTGTTCTAGTCTTCCACTTGAACTTTGAAAGTGTCCTGGCATTTATGTTTTGTCCCACTCTTAAGGACTAGCGAAATACCACTTTGTCATGCTTTCTCTATACCTCAAACAAACGTTTACCTTTCTTTGCATTATTATTGATGATCCTTTATTTGAGTTACTCTTCGTATGCAAAGTAATTGTTATGCTTTATTATTAAAGTTTTATTTTTCATGCCTGTGTTTAAAGTTTTACGATCTCAGCGTGCATATGCTTTTACATTAGATTGATCAAGTTTATGTTAGTAGCATGTCACCTCAGAAATTAATTTTTTATCGTTAACCTACTCGAGGACGAGTAGGAACTAAGCTTGGGGATGCTTGATACGTCATAAACGTATCCCTAATTTTTGAACCTCCATGATGATATTATGCCAATTGCTATATGTTTTCTGCCTTATTTATAGCATTTTCATACGTTTTCCGGGACTAACCTATTAACAAGATGCCCAGAGCCAGTTCCATGTTTTCTGCTGTTTTTAGTTTCAGAAAAGTTGTTCTAGAAATATTCTCGGAATTGGAAAATTCGAAGCCCGAAAGTCCTATTTTCCCCGGAAGCATCTAGAAGACCGAAGAGGAGTCGAAGAGGGGAAAACGGGGCCCACACCATGGGCTGGTGCGGCCCCCTGACCGCGCCAGCTATGGGTGTGGGGCCCCTAGAGCTCCACCGCCTTTGCCCTTTTGCCTATTTAAGCCCTAAGGATGGAAAACCCTAAGTACCTGATCAAAATCCCCGAAAAAGTTCCGCAGCCGCCGTCACCATCAACCCTAGATCAGGAGGGTTCTGGAGCTGTTTTCCGGCACCCTGCCGGAGAGGAAATCATCACCGGAGGCTTCTACATCACCTTGCCTGCCTCCGGTGTGATGCGTGAGTAATTTATCCTTGGACTACGGGTCCATAGCAGTAGCTAGATGGTTGTCTCCTCCTCATATGCCTCCATGTTTAGATCTTGTGAGCTACCTATCATAGTCGAGATTGATCTTATGTAATTTTTTATGCTGTGTTTCCTGGGATCCGATGAATATTGACCTTATGCCAAGTTGATTATAGTATTTATTGCATATGTTATTTGTGATCTTGCATGCTTTCCGTTGCTAGTGGTTTCTCTGGCCAAGTAGTTGCTAGTGACTCCAAGAGGGAGTATTTATGCTTGATAGTGGGTTCATGCCTCCTTGTTGCCTTGCTCGAGTGACATAAACGTGAAGGGGGAGGATGTGTTGTTGCCATTAGGGAGAAAACAGAGGTGAGAGTACCCGCGTGTATAATCATTGCTTACATTACACACTTTGTTTAATGCAATTATCTGTTGCTTGCAACTTAATATCTAAGGGGGTTCGGATGATAACCTGAGGGTGGATTGTTAGTCATAGATGCAGATGGATGTCGGTCTATGTATCTTGTTGTAGTGCCCGCACTAAATATCATAGTTATCATCATGTGATAATGTGCACTACGGTGCAACCTTTATTTTTCAATTGCCCAGCTGTAATTTGTTCACTCAGCATGCTATCTTTTATGAAGAGACACCACTATTGAACCTATGAACCCCGGTCCATCTTCCACACTGTTAAACAAAGCACAACAATTTCCTGCTCTCTTTACTTTCTGCAAGCATTCAAATGTTTTCCACACTATACGTCTAATCTTTGTTTTCATCAAGACCGGTGAGATTGACAACCTCACTGTACCGTTGGGGCAAAGTATTTTGGTTGTGTTGTGTGCAGGTTCCACGTTGTTGCTCACACCGGTGAAGCACCAACACCACCGTCAGTGGCATCAACCTTCCGACGGTCCTCTTTCTCCTACTGGATTGATTACCCTTGTTCTTAACTAAGGGGAAAACTCCTACCGCTGTGCTCATCACACCCTCCTCTTGGGGTATCCCAACGCAAGCATCAGTGTGCAGGCCGAGAGATTATATCTCGAGCTATGTCTGTGGTGGTGAAAGTACAGACCGGGTCCCCCTCTCGGGAGGCTCTCCCAGGCCTTAAATAGGTGGCTGGGTCTCAAGCCATACCCAGAGGGGGGGGGGGGTTGCAAACCCTAGCCCTAGTCGATGGAAGCCTTTCATCTTGTCCCGCAAGTCTTGGGGGTGGGCCGCTGCTGGGTCTTCTAGAGCCACAGGATAGTCCTTCCGCTTGGGCTTTAGGGCTGGGCCTTGAACCGGGTAGGCCCATCCGACTGGTCCGAAAGTCATCCATACGTCAGTAGCCCCCGAGTGTTTGTTCGACTAAGAATAGTTGAGTAAGCACTCAAAGCTTGTTTCTGGATCTCGCGACGAAGTAGTCAAATACTTGATTTGAAGGGCGTGTACTTTGTGCGGGACGTACTCGAGTATCGAGCAGTAAATGCGCCTTGTGTTGGTTTTTTTTGCAGAAGGGTATGGCTCAGCCGCTTGGCTCTCCCAAAAGATCAGGGCCAATTAATTTCTTCTCGGGCAAAAACAGTTCTTGCATACACGAATTCGAGACCTTCGACCCAAATTCGGCGATGTGATCATTGCGACTGGGTCATGGAGGACGTATCGAGTCAAATTTAACCTTAAAAGGGGTACCCGGCGCGTCCGCTAGGATTTTTCTCCGTGTTGTTGACACGGAAAATTTACTGGAGGATGCAGCTTGAGTGCGATTCCAGGCCCACAGGACAGATCCTTGGGTCTTACCTTCGTACTCGAAGAATACGGCAGCCAGTCGTGCCTGGGCGGTTGAACGGCTGAGGTTTCTTTCGAATGATGTGTTTGTACATCGTAATGTGGAGTTGTGGTTTCTGCGGGAGTCGCGTACTCACGATCTTCTCCCTGTTGCGTGAAGAGTGCCACTTTTTGTTTTTGGAAAATGGCGAGTGTCAGTGTTTTTTCCTTGCAATCCTCGAGTGAGGTGAGCCTTTCTTCTGGGTCTATACGAAAGAAATTTCGTGTCGTGAGGTTCCATACGAAAGAATTTCCGTGTAATGAGGTGCGCAATGATGTCATCGCGCACTCGCCTGCCCCCGATGGGACGTGACGAGGTGGGGCAGGGCGCGTATGGCCCACTTTGCCGGCTTTTTGACCGGAAACGACCTATCATGCTCCGGTTTTTCCGCTGGACATGCAATAATTGTGCACGATCTTGCATTAGAGATCGTGCATGGGTAACCCCCCACCCCCTCCCCCGCCTCTTTGTTTCAGCTTTGCACGTGGCGGCCAGGATGCGTGGCACGTATGTAGATCAACAGTCCATAGTGATCCAGCAGCAGTATAAATAATGGGCCTTAGGGACAAGTTACTTTCCCCTTCCCTCATTCATATTCTTCTACCTCCATTGCGCCCAACTTTTTCTGTGAGAGAGCGAGCACAAATGGCACCAGGCAAGAAACGCGGCGCGTCCGCAGCTTCCAGCAAGGAGGCGGCCAGTGCTTCCACAGTGGCTCTGGTGAAGAGGACGGGCGAGTGATGCCCGTCTAACGTGACGAGGAAGAGCGTCGTAGAGATGTAGAGGGAGCGATTGTTCCCTTCGGAAGATTGTAGGCGCGTCCGCGTGCCAGCGAAGGGGGAGGAAGTGCCCAGTCCATGGTCCAATGAGCGCATTGCCTTCTCAGAGCATGTTGCCCGAGGTATGTCCGTCCCCCTCCACCCATTTCTCCTCGGGCTGCTGTATGTCTACGGCATACAGCTGCACGACCTCCCTCCCAACGCGGTGTAGCACATTTCGTGCTTCATCGTGTTGTGCGAATGCTTCCTCAGCATTCGCCCGCATTGGGGGATCTGGAAGGCTATCTTCCAGGTGAGGATTTTTTGGAAGAAGCCCCTGGCGGGTGAGAAAGTGGGGGTGCCGTTGGCGACTGACGGTTTTGGGATCCAAACAACCAAGGATTTCCCGTACCTGGAGATGAATTTGGTCGATTCGGCGCAAGGGTGGCGCCGGAAGTGGTCCTACATCGAGGACAATGATGCGGTTGGTGTCCCGGAATTTCAGCCATTTGCGATCTTGAAGCGGAGGAAATCCTGGGTGCACACACTATCAGCCAAAGAATCCAAGACGGTGTCTCCCCAGCTTGCGCAATTCGGGCGACTCCGAAGGAAGGACCAGGGGCCTCTACTAAACGGGGTGCACTTGGCGAGTATCTTTCTGCGTCGAAGGGTTCAACCGCTTTAGGACAGGCCCACCCCATTGTGAGAATTTTCGGGCATCAATGACCCGAGCCGAATATGTGATGATATCCTCTGGAATGTGGAGTTCGAGAGGAAAATTACTGCCATCATCAGCCTGAAGAAAGGAGAGGGCTATTCGCCGTGTCCTTTCACTCCCTTTGATGCTGAGCATCCCCCAGGCGAGATAAGCTATTCACTTTTCCTATTTCTCTCCCTTGAATTTTCGTCGACTGAATCTTTTTCTTCCTTTCTTTTCCTTTGTAGAACAAAAAATGTGTCGAAGTATTACCCGTCACTTTCTGCGGATGATGGCAGCTTGGATCTCCTTGCGAGCAACCTTGAGGCTCCTCTCGGTACCAGCGTCGCGAACGCGGAGTCAAGCGAGAAGTACATGGAGGAGGAAGAGGAAGAGGAAGAGCTTCCACTTCGCCACTGTAAGCGTCGCAGGGCGGAGGAAGCAGAGGTGACTTCCAAGGACAACTCATTGAGCAACGACACAGTCGAGGAGATCGAGCCTGTTCGGGCGACTCCCCTCAATGTGCTTCCACCCGCCATCCAAGAGACGAAGATCTCTACTACTTGGAGCTTGGACAACCTCAACGAATATGATGAGGATGAGTGAGTTTTGTATTCTTTTCGAGTTGAAGTTGCCTTTTTCCTTTTCGATCTTCTGTTTTTTGACTCCTGTTTTAGCCTTGTGGCCATTTGTAAGGATCAGTTTGCATCTTCTGCTCAATCCGTGAAGCAGAAGGAAGTCGTCACGGATCCTGGTAGAGCTCCGAGCCCCACTCAACAACCTCCGAGCCCCGCGAAGGCGGTCGATACTTTCGAGTATGCGATTCCTAGCTTGGCGGGCAAGCATCCTGAGGATGCCAGGGCGTCAGCAAGCAAAGAGGTTTCGGCTAGTTTGCCTGACCCTTTGTCGACACCGCATGTCAAGGTGATGTTTTTCTTGACTTCTAGCGCTCGTCTTTCTTTTCTATCAGGTGCACGACAGTGCTCCCGATGGGAGTAGCCCCCGAGTCTGTGGTCGATTGCTTGCAGTTGGCCATAGACTCAGACTGAATCTTTGCTTTCTTGTTTTTATCTTTGTTTATATCGGGTGCACGACAGTGCTCCCGATGGGAGTAGCCCTCGAGTCTATACTCGACTGCGTGCAGTCGTATATAAGCTCAAGTTTTGCAGGCCATCCTTGATTCCCTGGTTGCTTTCGGGTGTCGCCTCATTATGGCTGAGGCGGAGTGCATTTATCTTCGCCAAGAGCACGACCAGAGTCTTCAAGACGCCCAATCTTCAAGCGGTGAACCAGCATATGTTTCCTGTTTTGGCTTAGCCCCCACCGGTTCGCAATCTTTCTCTAACGTGCATACTCTGCGTTGCAGACGAGGTCGCCCGCTTGAACATCGAGAAGACCCAGGCTAGCTATCGGATCAAAGATCTCGAGAAGGAGTTGGATTCCACTCAAAAGGAGTTGGAGTCCACCCGCAAAGATGCAGCCGACCGTCTAGCCGAATCTTACGAGTCCTTGAAGAAATTGGAGGACGCGGGTGTGGCTCATGAAAACGACTTGACTGACGTCCTTCGTCCAATAGCTCAGGCTTTGGCTGGTATGTTAACCATATATTCGCATTTTTGGGTTGCTATTTTCTTCCTCCCGTCCTGACTTGTTCCATTCCGCTGAAGACGCAATTGGCGTTGGATTGGCGCTTTCTAGGGGGATCCGAGTCAATGCCTTGGCGGACGTATGCACCCAACTGCAGGAGCACGGAAAGACGGCTTGCTTCTCCCTATGTAACGCTGCTCGAGTGTTATCACAACTGCATCAACGATTACATGGGAGAGTTCCGGTTCCATCAACTCTTGAGGGCCTCCTGTAGGTTTTCCTTGGCGAAGGCGATCCTCTTCATGATTACACTCTCAGTCAGACCGAGTGTAGCGCCAAGAAAACTATTCACTTTTCCTTGGCGCACAATGTCTCAGGCAACCTGGAGAAGGTGTACTCGGAGCTTCCTCGAGACGCCCTTGGCAAAAAGATAGCGCTCCGACCCTTTGGCGATCGTGCTGAGAAGTTAGCGAGGATGCTCTCTGAGCTAGTTTCTCGCGGCCGTGGTGCAAAGCCTGCTGCGGGCGGGGCTATCTCTGGAATGTTCGTAGCTCCTTAGGGTAGATGGTGTTTTCTTATTTTGTGTGCTTCACTATGTAATGAAATTCTCGAGAATATTCCATTATTTTCTTTCCAATCGAAGGGTTTAAAGTGTCAGCACTTGTTATTTTGCTTTACTTTGTGTTCTCCCGATGGGAGTAGCCCCCTGGCACTCGAAGATATTTTCGTGGTATAGAGTCGAGTGGTATGCGGCCTTGCGACTAAAACCATTGTGTGTCATGTATTGTTTGCAGGTTGTGGAATCTGGTGGTGGCTCATCGAGCGCTGTTGCTCTGTTGATTACAGATGCGAGTATGCTTTCTTCGCTTCGTGGCCGTGTCGTGGATGGCGAGCGTAAGCTTAAGGCTCTGCAAGGTGTGGCGGATGTTGCCAGGTCCAAGAAGAAGCCTACTGCCAAGTGAGAAATTTGTGATGGAGCAGCTGGCCGGTGTCTCGAAAAACTTGCTCTGTAAGTCCTGCGAGCCCCCGAGACATTTCATTATTTTATTTATTGCGGAATGACGCGTTTTCTGTCTTTGTAGTTGTTGAACCTGATGGAGCAGCAGAAGGTCATTGGGTGGATAACAGGGTGGCTTGTGAATCGAGCAGTTCCAATATCCATGCATGCAACTTCTGGTCTGATCGTAGTGGGGGCTTTGTTTTGGTGACTCTGCAGTATCGAGTAAGTCAGGCACAAATTTTTGTTGAATCCTGCCAGGAGGCCCTTTCCTCGGTCTATCGGGTGATTTACCCGTTCGACTTTGTGCATGATCGACTGAGCGGTCTTCTGAGGCTCTTCCGTCGGGTGGAGCATGTTCGCGAGTGTGTGCGTCAGCAGCTTATCTGTGGCGCTCAGGTGGCACTCGCATTTGTGCAACTGTGGCATCCTGGCGTGAATTTCAATTCTGTGGCGCAACTTCTTGTGAGTCGAGGAGTAGACGTTGTCCTTGTTCCGCACTATGAAGTTGTGCAGCCGCCGACAGAGCGCATTGTTCAGCTGACTGCTGCAGAGACGGACGGCTTCTTCGAGAGGGCGTTGTCCGGCGATAGTTGTGTCTTGTTAAGGTGTATGTACCTTGTGTGTTGTTTTTGATTTGTTTATGGTGTATTAAGGTGTGAACCTTGTAACTTTGTAACATATTTGTTGTGCATAGGCACTCGAAGAATGTTTATGCTAGTTTGGTGTAGCCCCCATGTGTTGGGGTGTGACCGTTGTTTAGCATGTAAAAAAAGAAAAAGATGCGACTAAGTAATCTTAATGGCGATGGTTGAGAAACCATGTTTTTATTGCGATGAATGAGAAGCCATGTGTTTGCTTGGGTTACAATTTGGCTGGAGCAGCCTTATTTGCAAGTAAGAAATTCTTCTAGGGATAAAAATTTTGCAGGTGCGCAACATACCATGGGTTGGAGTAGACGCGCCTGTTTTCGGGTTCTTAAAGCGATAGGCACCTCCAGGGATAACTTCGTGTATGATGAAGGGTCCTTCTCATGGTGGTTCGAGCTTGTTTCCACTGTCTTGCATGAGTCGTAACACCAGGTCGTCCACTACGAAGGATCTGCTGTGGATGCGGTGACTCTGCTGATTGCGCATCGCTTGCTGGTAGACGGCGGATCTTGCAAGTGCGACGTCCCTGGCCTCATCCAGTGTGTCCATGTTTTCCGTGAGTGCTCTGTTGGAGGCTTCTTCGCTGTAGGCATCAACTCGTGGGGCACTGAATCTAACATCCTCGGGCAGGACTGCTTCGGCGCCACAGACCATGAAAAATGGCGTGTACTTTTTGGATCTGTTTGGGGTTGTACTCAGGCTCCACATCACAGATAGTAGTTCGTCGTACCAATGCCCTGTTTCCGGATGTAGTCGGGTGAGTAGCCGCTTCTTCAGGCCAGCCGAAACTAATCCGTTGGATCGTTCGACTTGAATGTTTGTTTGGGGGAGCGCCACTGAGGCGAAGCTGAGAGTTATCCCCTTTCCTTTGTAGAAATCCTGAGTCTCCTTGTCTATGAAGTTGGTCCCATTGTCCGTGATAATATTGTGAGGGACACCAAATCCGCAGACGATGGAATCGAGGAATTTGACGGTGCATTCTTTGCGACGTAACTAGTACGACCTCTATCCATTTGGTAAACTTATCGACCGCAACTAGCAAATGGGTGTACCCTTCCGTAGTGGCCCTACCATGTCTAGCCCCCATTGGGCGAAGGGACAAGATAGGGGGATCATGTGAAGTTCTGTACCTGGTGTGTGCGGCTTGGGTGAAAATCGTTGGCACGCGTTGCATATATCCACCAGATCCTTGGCGTCCCCGGCTCCCGTGAGCCTGTAGAATCTTGCCCGAAAAGCTTTGCCCATGATGGCTCTCCAACTTGCGTGGTGTCCACAGTCGCTTTGGTGTATGTCTCGGAGTAGTTCCTCTCCATCTTCGGGTGCGATGCACATTTGGAGGATTCCTGATATGCTCTGTTTGTAAAGTTCTCCTTTTATCACCCGGAAGGATTTGTTGCGCCGAACAATCTACCTTGCTTCAGAGATATTTCCCGGGAGCTGCTTTCTGATAAAGTAATCGAGGTACTTGTTCGTCTAGACCGGCTCGACTAGGAAGACTTGTCGCGAGATGTTGTGAGCAAGTTCGATGATGGCGCTTTGTTGATTGGCCTCTGTTTCTGTTGTTGCTGGCATATCCGTGTGCTTCTTGAGCTTGACCGATCTCTTCCTGATTCGCTTGAAGTAAATTCCTTGTGGGACTGGGGCGTTCGTTGACCCAATGTTCGCGAGTCTATCAGCTTCTTCGTTGCTTGATCATGCAATGTGCTTCAGTTCGCACCCTTTAAAGCTTACTTCGAGCAGATTATACATGTCGCGATAGGCAATCATGTGATCTGCGACTATGTCGCATTCCTTCATTGTCTGTTGTACGATGAGGTTTGAGTCTCCATAGATCATCAGTCGTGTAGCGCCGCAGGAGGTCGCCATTTTCATGCCGTGTAGAAGTGCCTCATACTCGGCGTCGTTGTTGGATGCAGGATCATCGAGGGGCAAGTTGAGACGCAGAACATACTGGATCTTGTCGCCTCTTGGTGATTTGAGGATTACATCGGCTCCTGCTCCTTCATTTCTTTTCGACCCGTCGAAGTACATGATCCAGGAGCTCGTGTATTCCGGAGGTCCTGGAGTTTGCAGCTCTGTCCACTCGGAGAGGAAGTCTACGGCCACCTGGGACTTGAGGGCATTGCGTCCTGTGTATACTATGTCCCATGCGCCTAGCTCAATGCTCCACTTTGTGATTCTTCTGGATGTCATATGATCGATCATGATTATACCGAGTAATGCGTCGTTTAGCACCATGACGGTATGCACCTAGAAGTAATGCTTAAGCTTGCGAGCTGTGAAGACCACCCCATACGCGAGCTTCTGGTAGTGAGGGTATCGCTGCTTGCACGGTGAGAGTACCTCGCTGAGGCAGTATACTGGTCTCTGTACACCGTATGATTTTCCGTCCTCTGGTCGGTCGACCACGATTACTGTACTGATCACTTGATTATCTCCGACTAGGTAGAGGTACATGGGTTCTTCTTCCTGAGGTGTGGCCAGTATTTGTCTGCTCTGTAATACTCTTTTCAAGTCGACGAACGTCTTTTTTGCTTCTGTGGTCCACTCGAATTTATCTGTTTTCTTCAGCAGTTTCTAGAAGGATAGGGATTGCTCGCCCAACTTTGCAATGAATCTGCTGAGGGCCGCCAGTCGCCCTGCCAGCTGTTGGACACCGCGGAGATTTGTTGGCTCTTTCATTGTCAGGATGGCCTGAATCTTCTCTGGGTTTGTTTCTATTCCTCGGGCTGAGACCAAATAGCCGAGCAGCTGGCCGGCGGGCACGCTGAAGACGCATTTCATCAGGTTGAGTTTGATTCGATACGCATTGAGCGTATCGAAGGTTTCTCTTATGTCATCGAGGAGTGTGTTCTCCGCTCGAGTCTTGATGACGATGTAGTCAACGTACACTTGTACGTTCTTACTATTGAGCTTGGCGAGACATTTTTGCATGCAACGCTGATATGTTGCGCCTCTGTTTTTAGCCCGAAAGGCATATTCGTGTAGCAGAAAATACCGTGTCGTGTGGTGAATGTTGTCTTCTGCTCGTCTTCCTGTTTCATCCTGATCTTAATATAGCCCGAGTAGGCGTCTAGGAAGGAGGGGCGTTGGCAACCTTCCGTGGAGTCGATGATCTGGTCAATCCGCGAGAGCGGTAAGTTATCCTTAGGGCAATGTTTTTTCCACGACATATAGTCGATGCACACATGAAGGATGTATGTGTTTTTCTTTGGGACCAGCACCAGGTTTGCTAACCAGGTGGAAATCTTGATCTCCCTCATGAACTTGGCGGCTAGCAGGTTTGCTTGACTGGTTTTGCATCTTTGAGCACTTCCAATGAGTGCTCGGCGAACTCCCTGGGTATTCCTGACATGTCGGATGGCTGCCAGACAAAAATATCCTTGTACTCATGGAGGAGTTCAATGAGTGAGCTTCCTATGCGGAGGAGAGGGTGGTCGACACGATCGCTGTCTTTGCAGAATCTGTCGGGTGGACTTGATGCTTTCGAGTGTCGCTGTTTGAGCTAAACTCGAGTTCCGGGGCATTCTTTTTGGATAGCGGCATCATGGAGTTATCCGTGGTTTTTGCCAGCTCTTCCAACTCTTCTTCCATCCTGAAAGATTTTTGCGATCTCGTGCAAGTCGTTGTCGCACTTGTCTGATTTCTGGAAATCGCCATTTACGTTGATTGTGCCATATTCTCCAGAATCTCGCGAACGCTATTCGGCCGAGACTGGCGTGGTACTGTGATGGCCAATCAACTACCTCGAAGTCCAGGAACTCCCTCCTGTAGTTGCTTGGGTCTCCGAGTATCACCTCCAGGTTGATTGTCCCGAGTGGTCGGACAACCTTTCGTGGCACTATCTCATGAAAGGATGTTTCTGATTCTGCGAGTCCCTCTAGATTCATGTTCTTTTTACGGAGTGTGTCCGCGTATATGATGTTTATGCCGCTGCCACCGTCCATGAATACTCTGGCTAGGTAATAGTTGCCTATTTGCGCCTGGATGACGAGCGCCGCGTGCCCCGGTCGATACACCCGTGGAGGGTGGTCCTCTCTCGAGAAGGTTATCGGATGCTCGGATATCTTCAAGTACTCAGGTTTGGACGGTGCAGCTTGCACTGCCATGTTAACATGGCGAGTGTTGGTCTTGTGGATTCTTCGGGACGAGCAGACTTTCTGTATCATGCCTAGGAGCCCTTGAGGGTTCAGGTATCCGTTGGCTCTTTGGTTTGTTGCGGCTTGATTAGCTGGTGCTGGGAGTGCAGCTAGTGCCATATTGTGATGTCCAGCGGGTGGAGGTAGGGGCGGTGGTTGGTGCATAGCACCTCCTCCCGGCAGTTGCTGGTATCTTTGGTTTATTGCCATCATGTGCATCTTTGTATATGCCTCATAGATGTCTTGAAACTTTCGGCAATCCTTGAAGAGCAGAGTGGCCTTGAGCATGGCCGTTTCCTTATCTGTGAACATATGCATGGAGCAGTATCCATCAAGGTTTTACTCAGGTCCTTTGTCGTCTGGTTTTGGCTTCCACTCGCGATTTTCCACGGGATGCGCTGTCGCGGTTTCTTGTAAATTCAGCCGCTACCAGCTCCGATTGATCATCCTGATAATAGTGTCGTCTCTTCCTTCTCCTGCGGTCACCGTTGCGATCATCATCGTGCGCGGGTGAGGTGGCTTTCTCATTGCGAAGGGACTCTTCACCATTTGCCCATTTGTCAGCTATTGCCATTAATTCGCCGATAGTTTTGGGCGCACATCGTCCCAGTTCTTCTCGGAAGGTTGCGCGCCGCGCGCCCTTGGTGAATGCTTCAACCTCTATCTCTTCTGATATATTTCTCGCCGTGTTTTTGAGCGTAGTCCACCTTTGGATGTACTCACGGGTCGATTCGCCGATCTTCTGCTTGCAGGCTCGCGGCTCCTCGACAGATGCTGGTCTCTTGTATGTTGGCTGGATATTCTTTTCGAATTCACGGGTGAGATCGTCCCAGGATCTGTAATACACACGCGGTCTCCCTTTGAGCCAGCTTCGGGCAGCGTCGACGAGGTGTAGGTTTAAATACTGCATGACTGTTACTTTGTTTCCGCGTTGGCATTTTACCGCGGTCAGTTAGTCCGAGAGCCAGGTCTTGGGTTTCTGTGAGCCGTCGTACTTCGGGACTTAAGAGGTGAGCTTAAATCTTTTGGGCATCGGTGCCTCGCGGATGCTGCTGCTGAAGCACATCGCGACGCAGGCTTCCTCGTCGGTGGATGTAGATAATGAGCGGGCACGGTTCCTTGGTAGGGAGAACACTAGCAACATTTCTAGCTATCACCTTGCTTTTATTGATGCTACACTTAAACATAGCAAGAGGTATAACCTTGGTTCTCTCATTGCTCGCCGCCTAGCCGCTAAAGGACCCATTTTTGGGGGCATTATTGCTACGCGCATAGCAACTGCTCTAAGCATTCCTGTTGCTCTTGATGATGAATTGATTGCTCCGTATAGACTTAATCTTGCTGCCATGAATGCCCATCATTTTATTACTGCTAGCTCTACTGCTGATCATTTAGTATATAGAGTTCTATTTATTGACGGAAATGAGCGGGAAGTTGTTTTGCCGCAGCCTGTTTTGTTCAAAGTTGACAGGGCACCATGATCGCGCTCCAAGGGAGAGATAGATGAGCATCTGAGCTTGACAGGGTTCTAGAGGCAGCAGGAGAGGCGAGTTGCGCCTTCCGAGGACTACACCACGCAGTACGCAGGGGCGTTCTCGAGCACATATCAGGAGGAAGGCTCCTCCTCGGCATACTACGGGGGCGCCACCTCATGGTCGCCTTGGGGATGATCTCCACTTAGGCCAAAAGCCTAAGCTTGGGGGCAGGTACACCGACTTCACACACTCATCTATATATCATTTTCCGTCGGTTCCTTGTATATCCATGTTTTCGTTTCTTTCGTTCTGGTTTTATTTCGCTTCCTTTTGTTTTTATAGTTTTGTTCTTGCTTTCCAAAATACTAAAAGACCAAAAATATTTCTGTTGTTTCTCTTTATTTGCTTCTTTACTTTCTTTTGTTGGTTTGCTTTACTTTCTCTTTTCGGTTTCGTATTCAAAAATCCAAAACATTTTGCTTTGTTTCCTTGTTTCTTCGTTTCTTGTTTTTAAATTCGAAAAGCCAAAAATATTTGTTGTTCTTCTTTGGTTTTGTAAAGTTTGTTGCAGAGTTTACCGGACATCCATGTCTCCATTGGAGTTTTATTATCATTCTATATTATTAAATCCACACGAGTGAAGAGTAGTAATGATAATATACGACAACTCAAGTTGTGGTGAGAGGCTGATATGAACTCTATTTGTTTTATTTTTGTACATATACTCATCCATGTGAACACGCTTAGTTTGTTCGTGTAAGGTGTATGTTATTTAATTGATGCTTAGTAGTTCATGCTCTCTCATGTTTAGTTCTAACTTATTAATATAAGATAGCATGTCGTATAAATGTTTGCTTGCGTTATTTTATTCATAGAAGAGTATGGCATTGTGCTATCTCCCTATGATTGTTTCGCTTGAATCGACTTGGCACATGCTCACGCATGCTCATGACTAAAAAAAATTCAATTAAACCTCGATGATTTATTTTGCCTCAGAGTATTTATATCATTTTTATGCCACAGTTAATTATGTTTTGTCGCAAGCATGATTATGATAGTTGTTGCTCTCTTGATTGTCGCTCTCCGTCTGTTGATAGCCTTCACCTGTACAGAGTTTGAGCTCTACTCGTGCATCCGACTCACAAAAACCAAAGTTTTCCAAATGTGTCCACCTACCTACCTATATGTGGTATTTAACTGCCACTCCAAGTAAATTTCTCGTGTGCTATCTTTAAAACCTTCAAAATTTATTCCTGTTTTGTGCCCCTATTTTAGCTCATGATGACGTAAATAGAGAATCTTTATCTCACTTGTTGATTGGATTTCACACTCTGAACTAGTGGCTTCATCCGCTTATCCAATTGATAGAAGAGCTGGCACCAGGGTTCCCAGCCCCAAATTAATACAACAATTTATCTTCACTATTTTGGCCCTGATTTATCAGTCAAATCATAATTGTGTAAACAAAAGAGAAAGAGGAATAACCTTCTACTCAGATGTGTCCTTCTATGGGAGCCGCTCTTGTGAAGTCTAGTTGGCTTGTGACGTACTGTATTGTCTGTTTACCATTCGTTTACATAAGCATACACCTCTCTAAAAAATTGTTTTCGGCACCTCTGTTTAATAAAATAAAAAGCTTTAGCACATGAGTTAATCCCTGCTTCCCTCTGCGAAGGTTTTTTTTTACTTTTATCTTGAGTCTCCACCTTCTCACTTTATGCACCTTCTTGAGAGCATGGCTGTCATTCTTAGTGTAATCTGCTTGTCCCAGAACACGGTTAATTGTGGTATAATTTTGATGCTTGTATCTTTGATATCTTTATTTCTAATCTTCATTTGAACTTCAGAGGTGCCATAACATTTATATTTTGCTCCATTATTAAGGGCAAGCAAGTACACTTTATCATACCTTATTATGAGCATTACAATCCTGCATATTGATATACCTTATGTTGTTTATTATTAGTTTGTTGGTATCTTTTCATAGTTTGCATAGCTGCTAGGTGAATTTTATCTTGCATACATATTATTATGAATTTCCTCAGCACCTGATCATATAGTGAGTATATTTACATCATATGAAACAAATGTGTTAGTAAAAGTCTTTTATCGCACTCAGTTGTCACTGAATTGCTTGAGGACAAGCAATAAGCTAAGCTTGGGGGGAATTGATACGTCCAAAACGTATCTCCTTTTCCGAACACTTTTCTTATTGTTTTCCACTAGACTTGTGAGTTTTGGATACCACTAAAATGGACTAACGCTGTTTTCTAGGAGAATTACCTTAGTGTCTCATTTTTATGCAGAAAAATAAACTTTCGGGAAAAATCCCAGAAAAGACTCATTGAGCTTATATCACCAGAAGACCCCGAGAGCCAGAAGAAGGCTGGAGAGGGGCCAGGAGGGGGCCAGACCAGCGCGCCCCCCAGGCCATGCCTTTTGGTGGTGTGGGACCCCCAGGCACCGCATCGGGCTCCCCTTTCGACTACTTATGCCCCGTAAACCTAAAACGCGAGGGGGTACGTCATATTCCACAGAAACACAATAGAGCGTCCCGCCACCCCGAAACTCAATTCGGGATCAGAAGTTTCTGTTCTGGCACCCTGCCGGGACGGGGATTCGATGGAGATCATCGCCATCGACACCGCCACTCCTTCTCCATCAACCATCCATGATTCCCCCGTCCATATGTGAGTAAACCCTGCTGTAGGCTGAGAGGGATGGAAGGGATTGTATGAGATTGATCATGTAATAATGCCGGATTGTTAAGGCATAGTGCCTAGTATCTATTGTTAGTGTTTTCTACCGTTGTTGCAACTTGTTATGCTTAATGCTTGTCACTAGGGCCCGAGTGCCATGATTTCAGTGAAGGGAATATGCCCGAGAGGCAATAATAAAATGGTTATTATCTTATTCCTTGTTTATGATGAAAGTTTATTTCTCATGCTAGAATTGTATTAACCGGAAACGTTGATACATGTGTGTTTAATAAACAAACAATGGTTCCTAGTAAAGCCTTTCTTTTAACTAGCTCGTTGATTAATAGATGATCAAGTTTTCCTGATCATGAACATTGGATGTTGTTAATAACGAGGTCATGCCATTAGAAGAATGATGTGATGAACACATACCCAATATCAAGATAACAATACGATCAAGTCATTTAGTTTATATTGTTATATCTTGCATACGAAGTAACTTATTCCTTAGACCATGAGATCATGTCAATCACTGATATCGGAAGGGTGCTTTGATGTCATCAAACGTCACACCGTAACAGGGTGACTATACAGGTGCCGTTAGGTATTCGGAAAGTATTAGTTGAGGCTCATGGATCAAGATTGGGATTTGTCCATCCAAAATGATGGACATATATACTTTGGGCCCTCTCGGTGATATCACATCGAAACCGCTTTCAAGCACGTGATATGATCACAAGGATGTTATATCACGGGAACGAGAAAAGAGTACTTGTCGGTAACGAGATTGAACAAGGTATGGTTGATACCAATGATCGAATCTCGGACAAGTAAAATATCGCGAGACAAAGGGAATAGTTCATGACGTTGTTGGTTCACACGATCACGAGAGTCATCGTTGAATATATAGGAGTCATCACGGATATCCAGATCCTGCTGTTGATTATTGATCGGAGAGGAGTCTCGATCATGTCTATCTTATTCGTGAACCGTAGGGTGACACACTTAAGGTTCGATGACGCGTTTGAGAGCATACGGAATATCGAAGAATATTTTGGGCAGCACCGAAATTGTTTCGGGGAAAATTGAAATAGTTCAAGGGGTTTTTCGTTGAATGGTTGCTAATAGAATTAACAAATGATTCGAGGTGCTATATGCAAATTTTTGTTAATGGAATTAACAAATATAAATAAAGAAATAGTTTTTTTCACTACTAGAGATTTGCTTATAGCAGCATATCCTACCACAGGCGAACAAGGAAAACGGTGCGCCTGTGTTAATTAGCGCAGGCGAAGAGAAAGTTGGTGCGCCTGGGGTAGGCCAGTTACCCCAGGCGAACAGAAACCGGAAGCGCCTGGGGTAAAGTGTGGCAGGGCCAACCACGGCCGACGCTGGCACGCTTCCTTTACCGCAGGCGAATCGCGTATCAGTTCGCCTGCGGTATAACAGATACCACAGGCGAGTACGTACCGAAGCGCCTGGGGTAAAAAGTGGACTGGGGTAGCTCCCTTTAGCGCAGGCGCACGTGTAAGTAGTTCGCCTGGGACAAAGAATAGCCTGGGGTAGCACCACTTAGCGCAGGCGCTTCCCAGAACGCGCCATTAAACACGGGTACAGAAACCCCCGCCATTAAACGCGGGAACAGAAACCCCCGCGCCGTCAAAGGCGGCCGGCCAGTGCATGCGCCCCAGTCAAAGTCCACCGGATTAATGGCGGGGCGGCAGCGGCGACACGCGCGGCGCGGCGACTGGCCCGCGAGTAGTATATAAAATGGTGCCCGCCCCCTCCCCGTACGCACAGTCTCGACTCCCTCCTCGCCATTCTTTCTCCACCCTTCTTCTCCACCCTCGAACCTCGCCGCAATGGAGAACCTCTGGGACGCGGGGCCCGAGAGCGACGACGACGAGCTGCAGCCAGCGCAGCAAGCGGCGCTGGAGCCGCAGGTGGTGGCGCCGGAGCCGGTGGCGCCGGAGCAGCCACCCGAGTACGACGAGGCGCGAGAAGCGCGGCGAGCCGCCCGCCACTGGAGACGCGAGGTGAGGAGGCAACCAGTGTGGCCCGAGCAGCACGCCGGGCTGCACTCGTTCGAGACCTCGCAGAACGAGGACGCGTACCGCGAGGTGCACGGCGTCCTCGAGCAGGCCGTGACGGCGGCGGAGGCGGCCGCCGTTCGTGCCTCCTTGGAGGCGCACCAGCGGGAGGAGGCGGCGCGAGCGGTGCGCCGCCAGATGGCCCAGCGTGCTGCCTCCGTCGAGCAGGAGGGCATCATCGCCCTCTACGAGGCCGACCGGCGGCAGGTTGCGCTGCAGAGTGAGCGGCGGCGCAACCGCCTGCCCTCCGAGCAGGCGCAGCTGCACCGGCTGCGCCTGCAGGCCCGAGCGGAGCGGGCGGAGCAACGCCGTCTCGCCGCGGCGAGCCAGGACGGAGCCGGCCCCTCCAACCAGCACCGCCACGACGACGTCGCTGATGAAGACGACGATGCGTAGGCGGAGCAGTCATCGAGTAGTTTAAATTTCCTATGTTTAGTTTAAATTTTTCGTACTAGCTTAAATTCGCGACGAATATGCATGTACGCAGTTTTCGAATTTCAATAAAATTTCGCCTGTTTTCATTTTGCGTTTGTTTGGGACGGTTCTTGGGCTCGGGACGCGACTGGGAAACGCGCCCCCCCCAGGTTCCAGAATAGCGCCGTTTAGCGCCGCGGCGGCCCCAAAACGGCGGCGTTTTGGGCCCTGGGGGGCGCAACGGCTGGAGATGCCCTGAGCGATCCAGAATGTGTTGAAAAACCAGTGCTAACACACCCTTCGGATGCATGTCAGTGGAAAGCATTAGACGCATTCGATGAGGAATTCGGGAACGACCCAAGGAACATCATATCAGGCTTGGTGCGAGCACCGACGGTCTCAATCCGTTTGGCAATCAGAGCAGCAAACATATATTAAAATGTGTTTTTAGAGAGAAACACTTGCGGTATCTCGCTAAACCAATCTATTTACGCTCGATGCGACATATATTAAATATTTTTGCACATGTTAACATTCATATGTATGTATTTTTTAAGTGAAAACCAACGTGGGGGAGCCACATATTATAGCATTCGTATTGCTCGATGTGTCCCAGGCCGGGGTGGGGCTGTGTAATTTAGAAAATCTTAGCACAGGCGCATCATCGAGAAAACGCGCCTGGGGTAATATATATCACAGGCGCTTTTGACAGGACAAGCGCCTGGGGTAATGCCATGTGGGACCGCGCAAACCAAAATCCTACGAAATTTACCGCAGGCGCATTATCTAGATAACGCGCCTGCGGTAAGGATCTGTGGGGCCGGGCATAACAGGGCATCGAGCCAAGAACATTAGAACCGGTTTGTATCACAAACCGGTTCTAAAGGTATGTCCCCTGGGCCCACCTAGCTACCCGCACAAATGGCCGCAGGCCTTTAGGACCGGTTTGTTATACAAACCGGTCCTAAAGGCCTGCGGCCATTTGTGCGGGTAGCTAGGTGGGCCCAGGGGACACTCCTTTAGAACCGGTTTGTTATACAAACCGGTGCTAATGCTTAGCGCAGGCGCATTTTCCAATATGTGCGCCTGGGGTATACCTCTGTGGGCCCGCGCAAAACGAATCGCTAAGAACATTAGCGCAGGCGCACATCCCTTTGTTCGCCTGGGGTAAGGGATAGCGCAGGCGCATTTCACTCGTTGTGCGCCTGTAAGTACTCGATCTGCTAACTCACAACCCGCATAATCACTCTGTTTCATATCGAGCCCTAACCGCACGCCGCCGTCGCCTCTCTCATCGCACGACGCCGTCGCCTCTCTCATCGCACGCCGCCGTCGTCGTTGTCGAGCAGGAGGAGGAGCAGGAGCAGCAGCAGGAGGAGCAGGAGCAGCAGCGGAGGAGGAGCGGGAGCAGCAGGGCAGGAGGAGCGGGAGCACGCCGCGCGCCCGCCGTCCCTCTCATCGTCGTCGTCCACGCCGGCCGTCGTCACCCACGCCGCCGTCGCCCACGCCCACGACGAACCCAGGTCAGCCCCCCCTCCCCCTCTTCCAACGCCCTCATAGTACTACTGCTGCTACATGCTTTAGCTACAACTGGATCTGATCATGTACCATTATTTCTGGATTCTGGTAGTTCAGCTCATAGTATAAAATGCTATATTTCTTACACTAGCTGAATCACCTACTAATTACATGTGAATAGAACACTGAAGCTTTGGACACTGCTAGAATTCTCCGTGATTTGTTATTAATTAAGTGCAGTATTTTACTTTGATCAATATATATGAAGGTTTTTTTGGCATGATATATGAATTTCCTGGGAGTTTTTTTGCCATGTGATGACAGCAATGCAATGAACTGTTTTTGTGGCCATGCATATGTGTGCATTCAATTTCTGTCGCAGGTACATTGAGTGCCAATGTTTTGTCGGAACGTTGATTCATTTCCGTTCCGGCGAATTTCTGGCACTCCGGCATGACCATTTATATATAGCCGAGGTCACGCCGAATTTTTCCGGTGACTAACAGTATACGTTTTGTCTACTGCTAGCTAGGGCATGTCTTCTTCTACTACGGATCCGGCTTTATTGGACCACTACATCCTTATGGCCCGAGAGTCGCAAGAGGAAGATCGGACACAAACTGACCCTGATGTCGATCCCCTCAATGATGACGGGCTCACCGGTGGCGAGGAGGAAACCACTGATAGTGGCGCCGGGGGTCCCTCAGGGAGCAGCACGACGGGAAACAAGCGTCGGAAGCGAGCTCCGAACAAGGTCGGCATCGTTCGAGAGAAATTCACGGAGGTGGACCCTTCCAGTGGCACGCCTCTAATGCCATTGGACCTTGTGAAGGGGTACTTCCTCCAACTTGGCGCGATACTTCGAGACGTCGTCAATGTCAACGAGCCGACTCTCAAGAAGAAACTAACTCTGCGCGCCCAACTCATCTCGAGGCTGCACGCGCGGTACGAGTTCCCTCCCCCCTACAACAACGAGAATCTGAAGGGCAACCTCGTGAACAAACTCGCCCTCACTAGATTCACCAAAGCCCTGAGCAATTACAAGACTATGGTGAGGGCGATGATTAAGGAATCGACACCATTCGAAGAGATCCATCGCCACTTCCCGCGGATTACGCCCGATGACTTCAAGACTTTCCTAGATAACGAGTCGCTTGATGTCACTAAGAAGCAAACGGGATGGGGGAAGGATCTAGCGTCGAAGAACATCGGTCACCACAATCTCGGCTGTCGTGGCTACGACGGGAAGGAGCCAGTTTGGGCGAAAGAGGACCAGGCCTACATTGAAAAAGGGATTGAGAACCCTTACGCCAAGTATGCCCATGACCCGCAATTCCAGAAATTCATGAGGTCGAGCTACAGAAAAGTAACTCCGACCGGGGAACTTGTCTCGGACCCGAAGATGGTGGAGGGTGTTATTTTGGTCACGGACGATAGCGTGAAGAATGTTGATAAGCTAGTGGTAAGAAATTTACCATTTCATGCAACTCATCATCATCAAGTCCATGATTTCATTCTAGTACGAAACCAATTCTAAACCGTTTATATGTTGCTTCTGCAGCTAGAAGAACAACAACTTGAATCTTCCTCGTCGCAGACGTCGACGGCCAAAGTCGCGTGGGATAAGCCTTTCATCAGGGGGTACAACAAGGCAAAGAGCCAGGACCCTCTGAAAAGGCCGCACTTAGGCCGTATCACCGGCGGCGGACTTAATAAGAAGCACGCCAACTATGGCTTGGCTGAGCCCAGCACTAAGGAGTCGCGGGCGGCGAAGAAGAGCGAGGAGACGGAGGAGCTGAAGAAGAAGGTCCATGACTTGGAAACAAACATGGAGAAGAAGATTGAGAGAACGGTGGGGGAAAAGATGAATGCGCTCATCCCAGCCGTATTTGAAAAAATATGTGGCTACATCGCCGGCGGCTCACAGGGGCCGTTACCGACGTTCAACATACCGTCGATGTTGGTCGTGCCCGCCGCGGCCGCCGCCGGTGGTCCGTCGACGTCGGCCGTGCCTGTCGCCCCCGCCGTGCCCGACGCGCCTGCCCCCAATGGACCGTCGGCCGTGCCCGACGCGCCTGCCCCCGATGGACCGTCGGCCGTGCCCGACGCGCCTGCCCCCGATGGACCGTCGGCCGTGTCCGGCGCGGCCACCACCCCGTTGCTCGACGAGCCCACCATCACCTGTGGTCCGTCGACGTTAGCCGAGCTCAATGCCCTCACGGTAAATTATTGACCGTCTCAAAAGCTGTAGCCAGTTCAATATAACCCTACTCTCTGACCTATCCATGCATGTTATCGCAGGCTGACGCGACGGGATGCACCTTCCTGCTAAAAGTGGGCAGCGAGTTGAAGGATGTTGCAAAGGGGAGCATCTTGCAGCCACTATCCCGCAAGTACCATTGCAGAGATATACCGGACAACGAGCTTCGGGTTCGCGTCGATCTGGTGCTACCGGGATTCGAGAACTTGTATCCTCCTAATCAACCCGCCGATGCCGACAGCGAGCTGAATCTCGGCCAACTGGACAATCAAATCTTGCTATGGCCGAAAGCCCTTATTCGGCTGAACACGACGTCAGGGTCGGCGCCAAGCCAAGCCATGACCGTCACCACTACACCGGTTGCGCCCGCGGCAAGCCAACAAGACAAGGTCCAACATGGCAATGTCCTCTCTCCACCTCCGGTGGATCCTCCTCCTCCCGAGCACGAGACGTCCAATGACGAGCAACATCACGAGCATGAGACCCATGACGAGTACATGGATATTGAACTTGCTCCCATTGACGATTTCATAAATCAGTTGGATGGCGAGAAGCCGGTTCCTCCGAAGTTACCCGCCAGAACTCTTGATATCCAGAAGAAGGTAGATGGCGGAGAGGGCGGTTCTTCTGAGTTACCCACCAGAAAACCGGATATACAGAAGAAGCTAACCTATTCCCAAGAAACTCCCGAGGAGCAGACGGCCTTTACGGCTCCACAGCCTACGCTGGTTACCCCGAATACACTCCGTGCTACGGCCGCGGAGGCGGTAAAACAAAGCGGCACTCCCATCTGCTTGAGGCCGAAGAAGAATCGGAAGAGGCCGGGCAACAAGAAGAAAGGTGGTGCCTCCTCTAGTAGCCAGCCAGCGGTCTCCCGAGTCCTGGACCGTTTGCCGCCCGCCGTCCCGTGGAGGAAGGTGCATGAGATGGGTGAGCCGATGCTGCCGGCAGAGGTTGTCGCTGTCATGGGTGGTGACATGAGGACCATCCACGACGGGATTTTGTTCAAAGAGAATGAACTTCTACGTGAGAAACATCCCTCCTACCCGCTATACGTGGTGAAGGTGCCCCGATCCTTGGGCTTTGTGGATTCAAATCCCGCAGAGGTGTTCTTCATCAAATACGAAGACATATTCAGGGTCTTCCACTTGGGTAAGCTCGACCGAAGCATTGTCCGCCTGGTATCGCTCAGCATGGCGCATGATATGGTCATGGAGAATACCCCGCACATGGCGATTATAGACCCGTACTACATGAATGAGGACTACTTGCGGTCACATGCGGACCGAGTTCTTATCACGACTTACATAACGGGGTTTTTGATAGATAACAAGGATAAGAACGCCATTCTCATGCCATACTTTCCCAAGTAAGTAGTCCTCTCCGCTTCACGTTGTTACATTCTTTCTAGAATCTCCTTAGTATTCCGATTGATGATATTGATGGCTCTTGTTCGAAATGTTCTGCGCAGAAACGGAGGATGCGTACTCATCGTCATGGAACCGCATTGGTCACAATGCACTTATCTTGATGCGGGTAGGGCGGTGCAGAAGGACTACACCGACATAAGAGCTGTTCTTAATAGTGCCCTCAACGGCTTCGCCGCCGATTTAGGCAAGCCCCTAAAAAAGGAGAAAATAGTCCGAGGCGCCTACGTGTGCACCCACGTAACAAACTTCCCCTGCCTCAAGCAATCGGAGCAAGAATCTGAGTTGGAAGCCTGGTATGTCATCTTTCAGATGAGGGAGTACTTAAAGGATGCCCAACAGGCCCATCTACCAAGTGATCTCCGAGACCTGACCACAAAAATGGCCAACACCACCGATGAATATGTGCGGGCTGAGTTCCGTCGCATCCAGCGGAGGATCTGCACGATACTCTCGTCGGATGTCATCACTCGGGGTGGCTTGTTCTTCCACGGCCACGCACCACCGAGCAACCGTGACATAGAAGCACACCTACGAGAGCAACGTGACACCCGGACATTCAACACGCTACAAGGCGTTCGTCCGTTCCCGCCGAGAATATAGGATTGACAAAATGTTAGTATACACTTGCATCATATAACTTTTAGACCTTTATTTGTCGTGTTTTATTCGTAAACCTTGATGCTTCTATTTTTTGATAGTTATTTGCGGTCTATTATCACTTTCGATGCTAAACTCGTATTTTTGTCCTATGCACAGATGACATGGTATGTTGTGTATGTCGGTAGGGTTCCCGGAGTCTACGACGACTGGGACCAATGCCGAAGACAGGTGCACGGTTTCAGCGGCAACAGCTACAAGGGGTACAAGACCATGGTGGAGGCGGAAGCTCGATACGCCACTTACCTAGCGAGAGAGAAGACGGAGAAGACGAGGGCCCGGATGACCACATTCGCCATCGCCGTGCTTATACTCCTTGTACTCCTAGTGTTGATGCTACTTGTTGTTTTGCTTGTCTAGATAACTAAACTATCGATTTGTTTGGACTATGTACTCCTAGTGTTTGAACTATGCTTGTAACTAAACTATTCGTTTCGAGACTATTTGGTGATGATCGAAATATTTCTGTTATTTTGCTGTCATTTTCATATTTATTACTGTCAATTTGCTGTAATTCTGTTATTTTCGTTTCTTTTATTTTTTGACACAGCAAAACCATACCCCAGGCGAACAGGGAAGCATACCCCAGGCGAACATGTACCCCAGGCGCACAGCGCTTGTTCGCCTCAGGTAAGAGGATTACCCCAGGCGCATAACTCCTGTTCGCCTGGGGTATGTCAAGATACCCCAGGCGCATTTGGTTGTTCGCCTGCGGTAGGTCATTACCGCTGGCGAGGTGGTCCCAGGCGAACAGACATTCGCCTGCGGTAGGCTAAATTGGTTCGCCTGCGGTAGCCTTTTCCCTACTAGTGTTTATTTATTTATTAAAGAAAAACCTTTGGATTTTCTAAGTGGAAAATTAAGGGAGCATGAGTGGGTGTGAGTGGAGCTTCCACTCACATGAAGAGGGAAGAGGTGGGGGCACCCCATGGCTGGCCGCACCCCCCTCTTGGGCTGCCTCCCCCTCGCCTATAAAAGGAGGGTGAGAGCTCCTCTTCTTCACACGCTTGTCCCACTCCATTTCCTCTCCACCCGCTGCTCCAATCCATGGTCTCCGTCTTGGCGAAGCCCTGACCGTGGGATTCTTCTTCACCACCACGCCGTCGTGCTGCTGGAGTTCCGAGGGATCCTCTACTTCCGCTCCCCGCTGGATCGAGGGAACGGAGTTTGTCATCAACCGTACGTGTGACCGATCACGGAGGCACCGCCCGATGCGGTGCACTTCTTCTCGCTATCGGGATCGGTGTGAGTACGACTACGCCAACAACGAGATTTCATCTCGTAACGCTTTGTGTCTTCCAGGGTATGTGTTATCCTTAACTCTCTCTTTGCCTGTTGCACTTCGTCTCCTAGATTAGATCTTGGCCTTTCGGGTGTCTCTCGTGTAGGAATTTTTTTGTTTTCTATACAACGACCCCTTTAGTGGTACCAGAGCCGGATCTATGCGTAGATGTTTTGTACGGGTAGAACACATAGGTGTATGTGGGCGTTGATGATCATGTTATTACCTCCTTGATTATTTTATAATCTTAGTGGCATAGTAGGATGAAGCGGCCCGGACTAACCTTACATGTCCACGTACATGAGACTTGTTCCACAACTGACATGCAACTTGTATTGCATAAGTGGCTTGCGGGTGTCTGTTTCTCCTACTATAGTTAAGATCTAATCTACGAAGCTTGTTAAAAATGTGTTTATCAACGATGTGGTTGATGTTCGTAGGTATG
Source organism: Alopecurus myosuroides (assembly GCA_028641055.1). Lineage (NCBI taxonomy): Eukaryota > Viridiplantae > Streptophyta > Magnoliopsida > Poales > Poaceae > Alopecurus > Alopecurus myosuroides. The sequence continues at coordinate 57,957,905 of CM054061.1, forward strand.
AACGGTTCTATCCTCGAAAGCCCTAAGCCACGTAAAATATGCAAAAATAAATTAGAAGCGTCTAACTAGTTTTTTGCTGGGCATGTGATGTGATATGCTCAATATTACAAATTTGATTATGAGATGATCTATTTTGTAAATTATTGATATACCGGAAGGTATCCATATGATTGTATTCTTATTGATGGACAAGATTGGATGACATGGTACTTGGTACCACGCCGGTGGAATGATGGAGATCATACCATGATGCACATGATGGAGATCAAGTGCAAGGAGGACCATATCATACCACGTTTTCTTTACATGTGATGTCTGTGATGTTAATACTTTTATGCATATTGTTTTGCTTAGATAGCGAAGGTAGCATTATAAGATGATCCCTCTCACTTAATATCAAGATAATAATGTGTTCTTCCTTATGTATGCACCGTTAAGAAAGTTCAACGATTTGAGACACCACGTGATGATCGGGTGTGATAGACTCAACGTTCACATACAACGGGTGTCTTCAAGCCTAGCATGTACAAACATGGCCTTGAAACACACACAATACTACGGTTCTACTTGGTGAGCCTAGCATGTACAGACATGGCCTCGGAACACGTAACCGAAAGGTAAAGCATGAGTCATATGGATGATATGATGAACATGTCGATGTTCGCCTTTGAAGCTACATCATCTCACGTGATGATAGGTTTTGGTGTAGTGAATTTGGTTTGTGTAATCACTAAACACGACTAAGAGGGATGTTGTTTTTGAGTGTGAGTTCATGGAATAATTTTTGAATTAACTTGAACTTATTTATCATAAACAACCAATCAAAGTGAATTTGCACAAATTGTAGTATTCATTGGCATCCTCAAAACTACCTTACACTTAGATTGTTGATTGAGGTATAACTGTTATGATCTGGTAAAAACCATTTAAGATTGGTACCGTATTAGTGAAATTTAAAATTGAGTCCTATTGTAGATTTTTGGTATTTCCTACCTAGATCCATATGGTTAATGATTGATTGATCTAAAGAGCAACCAATTCCTACTTAGAATCTAGAGTCATGGTTGCTTCCATATTACTTTATCTTCAAAAGATTGTTTTGTTGATCAAGGTGATTTTGAAACTAAAAAGAGTTGTTTTCAGAAACAATTAAGTGAAATATATATTGATATCTAGAAACTTATTTGTTGCAACATGACTGAGTATAATTTAGCGTGACAATGTTTGCTTATATTATCTGAATATATGCAATGATTGAAGACGCTAAGCGTTTGATATTCCAAGAAGTTGGGCGCTAAAAATTATCCTCTAAATTCCTTCCTTCGAGCTATAGTAGCTTAATCATAAAATTGTTATGATGGGATGGATTAAAAATATGGGTAAAGTCGTTTACCTTACTTGGAGATTGCTAAGAGTGGAATCTAGAAGAATACTATTAATATGGTGATATTAGTAGAACAATCAAACACGAAGTATGACTCAATGGGTGATAGTATATGACTAACACGCCAAAGAAATCGAACTAGTACGACTAGCATTGTTTGATGTTGAATGATTCTTCTATAAAGGAAAGGGAATATTGAAAATAGAATTATAAAAAGATATATGGCAGAAAAAGAAGGTAACTGGAAAAGTCCAGCTCAGGAGTATATGCTTGATATACAAGTTATAGATGTATTACTAGTTAACAAAGTATTTTGGGGTATTTTGATACCGCATTGGTTGGTATGAGTTGTCATACAAAGCAACGCAATGCAAGAAATACAAGGGCCTAAAAGGAACTAGTAATAGATGTGGAATCGATTATGACAAGAACATAAATAAAGTGTTATTGTGTTCATTGTCGTATCGAACCAAACATTCAAGATTTATTTTAAGAACTTAATAAGTTGTTATTTTGTTCTAGTCTTTTGTGAGAACAAATGAGATTGTTCAAACGATGACCATATTCCATAATTGATGGATATGTTAATATAAATCATGTTGGTAAAGTAAACATCTATAAGAGTAAATGCTAAATGTTGCAAGACGTAAAAGAGTTTCACTTAAATTGTGACACCACCATTTTAGTTCATATCGGAAAGGAAAACATGAAGGAACTCCATATCGATGGACTTCCGGAGTCATTTTATTTTGAATAAATTGACGCTTGTGAGACCTCTTCCAAAAGATGAATAGAATTCCGTTCATAGGCCAAAGTAGAATGGACGAATAATTTAATGGAGATTAAACATATTGATGTATATAGTCCATTATGTGTAGTCATGTATGGTGGATTAATTTTTCCTTCATAAAATTCTGTGGATGATTTGAGTAGATATGTGAGTATATCTATTTAAAGAAAACGGAGTTTGACATTTTGAATTGGTTCAAATGGTTGTTAATATGAAGTGAAAATCAATGTAACAAGATAATCAAGTATTTATGATTGTATCATAAAGGATAAAGTTTGAGTTACAAGTTTAGCAAAACATCTGAGAAGTTGCAGAATTGTTCTACAACTTATATTACTCGAATTACTCCACATTAGTTTGGAGTGTTCGAGAGACAAAATCAAACCTTGTTTGACATCATAAGATTAATAAAAATGCCATTATAATTTTGTAGTTTATACATTAGTGACAACCGCGTTTTTCCACTGAAAAGAGCACCATCATGATCCGTTGAAATTGACAACATATAAGATATGGTTTGGGTAGTGACCCAGAATTGTCATTTTCTTAAGTTTTGGTATGCATAGCATGTGTAAAATGTTTAGAACCAAAATAGGATAAATATATGTTTATAAGGTTATTCCAAATAAAACATTGGGTATTTCTCCTATCACCGGACCAAAATACAAATGTTGTTTGTCAGAAAGGGTTGATTTCTCGAAAAGTTGTTCTTGCGAAACAAGTGAGTGGGAGCACAGTACAAACTCAACGAGATTATAGAATCTCCGTTATCATGTCAAGAGTAGCGCAACACTGGAAGTTGTTCCGGGGATTGCTATTTTGACAAAGTAGAAGACACTACATGTGTTGTAGATACTTCGGATGAGTTTGCGTACTGAACCACAAAAGTCCTAAAACTTTGTACTTAGACCAACTTGTGGTTTAAGAGTAAAGTGTTGTTTTGACAACAAAAGGACCTAGACCTTATAAAGGAAGCAAATTATGGGCCCTGACTTCATAAAATTGACTATGAGTCATTATATACGCCATAGTATCCTTGTATGAATATCAAGTATGTGACTTGCTAGTCCTTTCGATAGGATTGATGCCTAACGATAGCAAAAGGGTCTATATAGCGACAAATACATGGATTTTACATCCTTTGAAAGTTGTACTTATCAAAAAGTTGTTTTCGACGAAGTTCGAAGAGTTGACTACTACAAGATTTTGATCTTCCGTAGTGATGCTTAGTCTTTGCTGATAGTTCTAGCAAAGTTACATATTATGATATGGATGTTGAATGAAAAAACCAACTCTCCTCTCGAGGAAGTTTGATCAAGGATGTGTACATGACACAGTATGAGAGTTTTGTAAAATTCAAAAGGTTGCTAGAAAGGTAAGCACACTTCAATGGTTGAAGTGAGCATAACGAAGTTGAAATCTTTACCTTAATGAAGTTATCAAAAGAGTTTGATTCCATCATGAACGATAAAGATGCTTGTAGAATTACAGGAAATTAAGTGGGATCGCTAAGACATATTTCCAATGCTTTATGTAGATGACATATGGTTGATTGGAAGATATGCATTTTAAATTAACACGGTTAAGCTTTTCATATTGATGAAAGGCTTAGAATATATTGGGCATCGATATCTATAAAAGATGGATTGAAGCACCTGATATGATTGAAGCCAAATTACATAGATGAAATATTGAAGTAAGTCAATATCGAAATGACAAGGAGTTCTTGTCACATGGAAAATAATTGAGCAGGATTCAAGTGTTTTGGCACATGATGAGCATCATTGAAATTGAGATTTCTAAGTCATGTTTCCATGCTATATACACAACCAGATGAGTCCTATGCTATAAAATGTTATAGCAGGATAATCCATATGGTGATTAGACAACAGTGGGAGAGATCCTTGTGTCATTTTAGAAATGCTAAGGATATGTTTTCCTATGTAGTAATGACAAAAATATTAGTTGTAATATGTTACACTAATAGTCTTGTCATTTATTCAAGTAATTTTATCTGAATTAAAATATGTGATGAAGTGTAGCACAATAGACTGGAAGAAAGTTCCATGCTAGATTTGAAAGAGTTCCAAAATTAAAAATATTGTGACAGATACTACAACAAAGGCTAAAGTATATCGTTCTGTTGTCAACTGATTATAAGCGTATTTTGTGTCAAGAAGTTCTTTATCGAACTTGGTGAAATTCCAAGAATGCTGACACTATGAAGCTACATTTTCACAATGTTAGTAACATTAGTTTAAGCTGAGGAATTAAGGTATCACCGGAACTTGGTGAATTTCCAAGAATGCTAACACTATGAAGCTACATTTTCACAATGTTAGTGACATTAGTTTAAGCTGAGGAATCAAGGTTACACCGATTGACCATATATATACAAAGCCATCTCAGTAGAGAATGAGTAATGCGTGTAGACGCAAAGAACATGCAAATACAATAGGACCTGAACAGTTCAGATCTTTTTGATGATGTTTACCACATGCAAAGCATGGTAATAACACTGGAACGCCATATGTGTTAAGTGCTTACATACTAGATTATTGACTCTAGTGCAAGTGGGAGACTGATGGGAATATGCCCGAGAGGCAATAATAAAATGGTTATTATCTTATTCCTTGTTTATGATGAACGTTTATTTCTCATGCTAGAATTGTATTAACCGGAAACGTTGATACATGTGTGTTTAATAAACAAACAATGGTTCCTAGTAAAGCCTCTCTTTTAACTAGCTCGTTGATTAATAGATGATCAAGTTTTCCTGATCATGAACATTGGATGTTGTTAATAACGAGGTCATGTCATTAGAAGAATGATGTGATGAAAACATACCCAATATCAAGATAACAATACGATCAAGTCATTTAGTTTATATTGTTATATCTTGCATACGAAGTAACTTACTCCTTAGACCATGAGACTATGTCAATCACTGATACCGGAAGGGTGCTTTGATGTCATCAAACGTCACATCATAATAGGGTGACTATAAAGGTGCCGTTAGGTATTCGGAAAGTATTAGTTGAGGCTCATGGATCAAGAGTGGGATTTTTCCATCCAAAATGACGGAGAGATATACTATGGGCCCTCTCGGTGATATCACATCGAAACCGCTTTCAAGCACGTGATATGATCACAAGGATGTTATATCACGGGAACGAGAAAAGAGTACTTGTCGGTAACGAGATTGAACAAGGTATGGTTGATACCAATGATCGAATCTCGGACAAGTAAAATATCGCGAGACAAAGGGAATAGTTCACGACGTTGTTGGTTCACACGATCACGAGAGTCATCGTTGAATATATAGGAGTCATCACGGATATCCAGATCCCGCTGTTGATTATTGATCAGAGAGGAGTCTCGATCATGTCTATCTTATTCGCGAACTGTAGGGTGACACACTTAAGGTTCGATGACGCGTTTGAGAGGATACGGAATATCGAAGAATATTTTGGGCAGCACCGAAATTGTTTCGGGGAAAATTGAAATAGTTCAAGAGGTTTTTCGTCGAATGGTTGTTAATAGAATTAACAAATGATTCGAGGTGCTATATGCAAATGTTTGTTAATGGAATTAACAAATATAAATAAAGACATAAAAATGTTTTATTTATTTATTAAAGAAAAACCATTGGATTTTCTAAGTGGAAAATTAAGGGAGCATGAGTGGGTGTGAGTGGAGCTTCCACTCACATGAAGAGGGAAGAGGTGGGGGAACCCCATGGCTGGCCGCACCCCCCTGTTGGACTGCCTCCCCCTCCCCTATAAAATGAGGGTGAGAGCTCCTCTTCTTCACACACTTGTCCCACTCCATTTCCTCTCCACCCGCTGCTCCATTCCATGGTCTCCGGTTTGGCGAAGCCGTGACCGTGGGATTCTTCTTCACCACCACGCCGTCATGCTGCTGGAGTTCCGAGGGATCCTCTACTTCCGCGCCCCGCTGGATCGTGGGAACGGAGGTCGTCATCAACCGTACATGTGACCGATCACGGAGGCACCGCCGGATGCGGTGCACTTCTTCTCGCTATCGGGATCGGTGTGAGTACGACTACGCCAACAACGATATTTGATCTCGTAACTCTTTGTGTCTTCGAGGGTATGTGTTATCCTTAACTCTCTCTTTGCACGTTGCACTTCGTCTCCTAGATTAGATCTTGGCCTTTCGGATGTCTCTCGTGTAGGAAATTTTTTGTTTTCTATGCAACGACCCCTTTAGTGGTACCAGAGCCGGATCTATGCGTAGATGTTTTGTACGGGTAGAACACATAGGTGTATGTGGGCGTTGATGATCATGTTATTACCTCCTTGATTATTTTATGATCTTAGTGGCATAGTGGGATGAAGCGGCCCGGACTAACCTTACATGTCCACGTACATGAGACTTGTTCCACAACTGACATGCAACTTGTATTGCATAAGTGGCTTGCGGGTGTCTGTTTCTCCTACTATAGTTAAGATCTAATCTACGAAGCTTGTTAAAAATGTGTTTATCAACGATGTGGTTGATGTTCGTAGGTATGAACGGTTCTAACCTCGAAAGCCCTAAGCCACGTAAAATATGCAAAAATAAATTAGAAGCGTCTAACTAGTTTTTTGCTGGGCATGTGATGTGATATGGTCAATATTACAAATTTGATTATGAGATGATCTATTTTGTAAATTATTGATATACCGGAAGGTATCCATATGATTGTATTCTTATTGATGGACACGATTGGATGCCATGGTACTTGGTACCACACCGGTGGAATGATGGAGATCATACCATGATGCACATGATGGAGATCAAGTGGAAGGAGGACCATATCATACCACGTTTTCCTTACATGTGATGTCTGTGATGTTAATACTTTTATGCATATTGTTTTGCTTAGATAGCGACGGTAGCATTATAAGATGATCCCTCTCACTTAATATCAAGATAATAATGTATTCTTCCTTATGTATGCACCGTTAAGAAAGTTCAACATTTCAAGACACCACGTGATGATCGGGTGTGATAGACTCAACGTTCACATACCACGGGTGTCTTCAAGCCTAGCATGTACAAACATGACCTTGAAACACACGCAATACTATGGTTCTACTTGGTGAGCCTAGCATGTACAAACATGGCCTCGGAACACGTAACCGAAAGGTAAAGCATGAGTCATATGGATGATATGATGAACATGTCGATGTTCGCCTTTGAAACTACATCATCTCACGTGATGATCGGTTTTGGTGTAGTGAATTTGGTTCGTGTAATCACTAAAGACGACTAAGAGGGATGTTGTTTTTGAGTGGGAGTTCATGGAATAATTTTTGAATTAACTTGAACTTATTTATCATAAACAACCAATCAAAGTGAATTTGCACAAATTGTAGTATTCATTGGCATCCTCAAAACTACCTTACACTTAGATTGTTGATTGAGATATAACTGTTATGATCTGGTAAAAACCATTTAAGATTGGTACCGTATTAGTGAAATTTAAAATTGAGTCCTATTGTAGATTTTTTGTATTTCCTACCTACCTCCATATGGTTAATGATTGATTGATCTAAAGAGCAACCAATTCCTACTTAGAATCTAGAGTCATGGTTGCTTCCATATTACTTTATCTTCAAAAGAATGTTTTGTTGATCAAGGTGATTTTGGAACTGAAAAGAGTTGTTTTCAGAAACAATTAAGTGAAATATATATTGATATCTAGAAACTTATTTGTTGCAACATGACTGAGTATAATTTAGCGTGACAATGTTTGCTTATATTATCTGAATATATGCAATGATTGAAGACGCTAGGCGTTTGAATATTCCAAGAAGTTGGGCGCTAAAAATTATCCTCTAAATTCCTTCCTTCGAGCTATAGTAGCTTAATCATAAAATTGTTGTGATGGGATGGATTAAAAGTATGGGTAAAGTCGTTTACCTTACTTGGCGATTGCTAAGAGTGGAATCTAGAAGAATACTATTAATATGGTGATATTAGTAGAACAATCAAACACGAAGTATGACTCAATATGTGATAGTATATGACTAACACGCCAAAGAAATCGAACTAGTACGACTAGCATTGTTTGATGTTGAATGATTCTTCTATAAAGGAAAGGGAATATTGAAAATAGAATTACAAAAAGATATATGGCAGAAAAAGAAGATAACTGGAAAAGTCCAGCTCATGAGTAGATGCTTGATATACAAGTTATAGATGTATTGGGGTATTTTGATACCACATTGGTATGTATGAGTTGTCATACAAAGCAACGCAATGCAAGAAATACAAGGGCCTAAAAGGAACTAGTAATAGATGTGGAATCGATTATGACAAGAACATAAATAAAGTGTTATTGTGTTCATTGTCGTATCGAACCAAACATTCAAGATTTATTTTAAGAACTTAATAAGTTGTTATTTTGTTCTAGTCTTTTGTGAGAACAAATGAGATTGTTCAAACGATGACCATATTTCATAATTGATGGATATGTTAATATAAATCATGTTGGTAAAGTAAACATCTATAAGACTAAATGCTAAATGTTGCAAGACGTAAAAGAGTTTCACTTAAATTGTGACACCACCATTTTAGTTCATATCGGAAAGTAAAACATGAAGGAACTCCATATCGATGGACTTCCGGAGTCATTTTATTTTGAATAAATTGACGCTTGTGAGACCTCTTCCAAAAGATGACTAGAATTCCGTTCATAGGCCAAAGTAGAATGGACGACTAATTTAATGGGGATTATACATATTGATGTATATAGTCCATTATGTGTAGTCATGTATGGTGGATTAATTTTTCCTTCATAAAATTCTGTGGATGATTTGAGTAGATATGTGAGTATATCTATTTAAAGAAAACGGAGTTTAACATTTTGAATTGGTTCAAATGGTTGTTAATATGAAGTGAAAATTAATGTAACAAGATAATCAAGTATTTATGATTGTATCATAAAGGATAAAGTTTGAGTTACAAGTTTAGCAAAACATCTGAGAAGTTGCAGAATTGTTCTACAACTTATATTACTCGAATTACTCCACATTAGTTTGGAGTGTTCGAGAGACAAAATCAAACCTTGTTTGACATGATAAGATTAATAAAAATGCCATTATAATTTTGTAGTTTATACATTAGTGACAACCGCGTTTTTCCACTGAAAAGAGCACCATCATGATCCGTTGAAATTGACAACATATAAGATATGGTTTGGGTAGTGACCCAAAATTGTCATTTTCTTAAGTTTTGGTATGCATAGCATGTGTAAAATGTTTACAACCAAAATAGGATAAATATATGTTTATAAGGTTATTCCAAATAAAACATTGGGTATTTCTCCTATCACCGAACAAAAATACAAATGTTGTTTGTCAGAAAGGGTTGATTTCTCGAGAAAGTTGTTCTTGCGAAACAAGTGAGTGGGAGCACAGTACAAACTCAACGAGATTATAGAATCTTCGTTATCATGTCAAGAGTAGGGCAGCACTGGAAGTTGTTCCGGGGATTGCTATTTTGACAAAGTAGAAGACACTACATGTGTTGTAGATACTTCGGATGAGTTTGCGTACTGAACCAAAAAAGTCCTAAAACTTTGTACTTAGACCAACTTGTGGTTTAAGAGTAAAGTGTTGTTTTGACAACAAAAGGACCTAGACCTTATAAAGGAAGCAAATGATGGGCCCTGACTTCGTAAAATTGACTATGAGTCATTGTATACGCCATAGTATCCTTGTATGAATATCAAGTATGTGACTTTCTAGTCCTTTCGATAGGATTGATGCCTAACGATAGCAAAAGGGTCTATATAGCGACAAAGACATGGATTTTACATCCTTTGAAAGTTGTACTTATCAAAAAGTTGTTTTCGACGAAGTTCAAAGAGTTGACTACTACAAGATTTTGATCTTCCGTAGTGATGCTTAGTCTTTGCTGATAGTTCTAGCAAAGTTACATATTATGATATGGATGTTGAATGACAAAACCAACTCTCCTCTCGAGGAAGTTTGATCAAGGATGTGTACTTGACACAGTCTGAGAGTTTTGTAAAATTCAAAAGGTTGCTTGAAAGGTAAGCACACTTCAATGGTTGAAGTGAGCATAACGAAGTTGAAATCTTTACCTTAATGAAGTTATCAAAAGAGTTTGATTCCATCATGAACGATAAAGATGCTTGTAGAATTACAAGAAATTAAGTGGGAGCGCTAAGACATATTTCCAATGCTTTATGTAGATGACATATGGTTGATTGGAAGATATGCATTTTAAATTAACACGGCTAAGCTTTTCATATTGATGAAAGGCTTAGAATATATTGGGCGTCGATATCTATAAAAGATGGATTGAAGCACCTGACATGATTGAAGTCAAATTACATAGATGAAATATTGAAGTAAGTCAATATCGAAATGACAAGGAGTTCTTGTCACATGGAAAATAATTGAGCAAGATTCAAGTGTTTTGGCACATGATGAGCATCATTGAAATTGAGATTTCTAAGTCATGTTTCCATGCTATATACACAACCAGATGAGTCCTATGCTATAAAATGTTATAGCAGGATAATCCATATGATGATTAGACAACAGTGGGAGAGATCCTTGTGTCATTTTAGAAATGCCAAGGATATGTTTTCCTATCACTACAACGGAATCGGTCTATTGCAACGAAAATATTCGTTGTAAAAAGTGACTTATCGTCGCAATAGGGTTTTGTTGCACCGAAATCGGTTTCGTTGGGAGGCGTCGCGAAAACCTCCGTGGTAGAAGCCTGTCTCCGCGCACTTAGATTCGTCGCTAAAAAATAATCCAGTTGCAACCATTTCCTAGGCCAATTGCCATGCACGTTTCCGTCGCGTCTCGCACATAACGCAACGTACGTATTTCGTTGGTACACCTCTAGTGCAACAAATACCCAAACGTGGCGAGTGACCAATGTGGCAATGGCGAGTGTTCCGTTGCGCTTGTTCTTTCGTTGCAAAAGTCGAGTTTATTTGCCACGTCCAATTGTGTGGCAAAAAACTATGGCAACAAACATTATACGCGTGGGAACAACGTTTTGCCACACACAATCAATCGTGGTAAGATGATTTTTAAATAGTAATCGCAACGGCCTTCATATTAGTAGCCATAAGCAATCGCGACAATTTCAACTATTCGTGGCGCCATTCAATTTCTACAAATTTTAGTTTCGTGGCGAGATGTAGTATTCGCAACATCCACATTTTATGTTGCTAGAAGCAACTGCGACAATAACAACTTTTCGTGGCGCCATTGTATTTCGACAAATTTTATTTTCGTGGCGACATATACAATTCGCAACGTACAAAGTTTAGTAGCTAGAAACAACTGCGACAACTTCAACTATTCGTTGCGCCTTTCTATTTCTACAAATTTTAGTTTCGTGGCGAGATGTAGTATTCGCAACATCCACATTTTATGTTGCTAGAAACAACAGCGACAATAACAACTTGTCGTGGCGCTATTGTATTTCGACAAATTTTATTTTCGTGGCGACATGTACTATTCGCAACGTACAAATTTTAGTAGCTAGAAACAACTGCGACAACTTCAACTATTCGTTGCGCCTTTCTATTTCTACAAAATTTAGTTTCGTGGCGAGAAGTATTGGAATTCTGTATTGCAACGAACATAGTTTGGTGGCGTGAATGAACTATCGCAACAAAGTTAGTTTGGTGGAGAAAAAATATTGCGACGATGTCTCCCTCATGGTGGTGAGAGTCTATTTCAACAAAACACTTTGTTGTGGCGACTGAGGCTTCACGCAACACTACAATTATCGTGGTAAACTACCTATTGCCACGTTATAGAAAAAAAAATAAAAAAAATAAGGAAACAAAAAATACGGGCATTGAATTAAAATGTTCAAAAGGGTACGTAAAATATGTTTATTTACACAAAATAATAGTTCTCATAGCTATTTTAATATATACAAATGAAATTCTCGTACAACATGGATCAAATCAAGATCAAATCAAACTGAAATATCCAGTGCAGCTATTTGTTTCCATCAGAAGTTTGATTGACGTCCTGCAATCAATTGTAAAAAAAAAGTGTGAGTCTAGTCAGCAATAACACATGCTGAAACATAAGAACCAGCAGACTATAGTGTGTGGATGAAGCAAAAACAGTTGTTGTAACTCAACGAAGCCACAACCCATAGTGAAACATAAACTGCAGCAAGTATAGGGTGGGTGCAGCAATGCTATAGTGTGGGTGAAGCAAAAACAGAATGTACTACTACCGAATTGTACAAGATTGTGACTTACATATGACTTAAACATTCGACTTTTCTGTATCGTGCTGTGCGGAGGAACTATTTTCTTAGCAGGACTGTTGGTAAGTGATGGTTGCTGGTTCGACTTCTTAGACGTCTGCAAAAACAAAGTGCACTGTAAGCAACGCAAGTAAACAACTAAATCTTACTAGTTTGCAATTGTATGACTATCATCACCTGAGGTGTAGTCGTCTTCTGCTTTTCCATCTGTGCGGAGAGCTCGTCAAACTTTGCCTGGAACCGTGAGTTAAACTGTGCAACCAAGTTATTTTCAAATTCTTTTCTTGAGTTTCTCTCCGACTCCATCAGTTGTTCCCTTTGAGCAAGCTCTTCCATTAATCTCTTCTCAAGATTTTCTCTCTCAGCCCGCTCTACATTAATCTTCTCTTCCATGCTTGCACGTTCATCTAGTAACTTTTGTTCTAAAGTAGTGACCTTCGTGGTGAGCTGGGAGTTAACTTTTTGGGTCTCTGCCGTAGCCCGAGCTTGCTCCTCTAACAGCAACTTAGACCGCTGAGAACTAGTTTGCACCTGGGCCATGTATCCGAACCCACGAGGCTGCGATGACTTGCATTGAACTTTAGATTTATATGCTTTCTGGAAAATATTGATTCTTTGTTCAGCTGACAATGGAACACCAGTTTCCTCTAATCTGTTTTCAATCTCTTTACATGCTGTTTCCTGATTACGAAAAAAAATCTCAAATCAGATGAAGAAACATCCAAGATGGAGAACAGTAAATATGTTTAGAGTAGCTTCTAAGTCAGTTAACTCACGTAAACATCCTTGGACTCTTCTGTAGTCCATGTTTCATTCTTTGTGTGGGTCAGTCTCCAGAGAGCAACACAGTCTGGCTCTTCTCCAGTTTCCGAATCCCTCTGCAAGTAGTGCAACAATTAGATACTATAAACATTAAAGCAAAGTGAACACCGACGCATGCATAGTGAGTAGGCCCATACATTCTCAAAACTGAGTTGAGAGTAGGATTTTGATCCTACTCTGTGTTTTGTCTTCATCTGCGAACGGTTATCCTTGTTCTTTTGGCTGAGTTCCTGCTCATTCAATTATAAAAAAAAACTTGTCAGACAAGCCATTTGATGATAGTACAAAATTCACAAACAGGTAGTATAGAAATAACCAGGAATTTCGGATCAGTGCCAAAGTACTCGATCAACCATTCCCACTCTTTTTTTTGTAAATCTTCCGGGACAACTGCCCTTCTGGCATCATCTGTTCTGTATGCCTTGTAAGTGCTGCTTAGGTTTCCTCGCCAGCCTCTGTAGCGTTCTTTTGCAATTTTAAGAATTTTTTCGTGTGTTTCGTCTGTATCTGGCATATCGTATCTGTCCTGTAATGCGTAGAACAAACAGATAGACTTAGTTTAGTAGTAGTACATTAATTATGGACGAAAAAAGCAGACAACACATGTGAGAAAGGTTGTACGCACCAACATATCTGTGACGATCATGCGATGGATGTTAGGGTGAATGTCTGTCCACCTCATCACTCCAATAATTGGTAACCTTCTTTTCATTGTGATTACCAAGTCATCCTTGAATGAACGGTTGTTCATTCCTACTAGACCACCCAATGTTTCAGAGAAATCAACACCTAGCTTTGCAGCTCCATTGGCATGACGCTTCTTATTGGCTTTCAAACCTTTCACAACACCTCGCCCTTTCTTCTTCGGTATGTCATCACCTACATCCCAAAACACACACAAAGAAACAATTTATTTTGTAGTTGATTGAAAGAAATTAGGACACAGCGGTAAAAAAAATAGCTAGTACCTTCTTGTAGTTGTAGCTTCGGGCGATAGCAGCGTGCATGGGAAGGCCAATCATCAACGGAACACATGTCAGTTTCAGACACATCAGTGTTAGGTTCAGTTCCTGTTTCAGGGTTAACATTTGTACTGAATCAGCAATCATAGATTTTATCCATTAAAACAAATATTAGACAGAGCTTAAATGTCAAAAATAAATTACCACGTCTACGTTTTCCCTGACTTTTTTTATATTGTAGTATACTTTCAACCCTTGTCATGCAGACAGATCCTTTCTTTATTACTGAAAATGTTAACAAAAAATGGACAAAGCATTAGCATTGTGCATAATTCAGAAAGCTGATTAAGAATTAATGAACTTGTGTACCATTCCCAAATGAGTAATCTGTATCTTCTTCTTCGTTTGAAGCTTGTTCCTCTTCGGTTGCATCCCTAACTGCATGTTTACCAAAATTGTGGATTAGGTAAGGAATGCATAAAATAGTTACCGGGGAAAATATTTATTAAAGTCTGTATTGAAGGAGTTGCGAGTTGGAGATTTGGCATGAAAGTATAACCTGTGATAGTGATCTGTCGCTTTTTTCTGGTGGATCCAGTTGCATCATCAAGCAGAGACTCTACTGTTGCAATATCAACCGCCGTGGCCTTCTCCCTAAACACACACAGGGAGATCTTCTTATCATTAGAGTGTATGCGTTTCGATTGCTCCAAATCACTACCATGGTCTATTGGAACAAGTTTTCCTTTGCCAGGGCCATTATTTAGCCTGCAGTACAGGTAATCACGCGCGCCACTGAAGCCAACGTTTTCAATCAAATTGATGAACTCCATATAGCAGATTTCCTCCGGTTCCATGGCTGCTTCCACAACTTTTTTGTTTTTATCACCGTCCTCATAGAAAAGTCTAACTTTCCAAATGGGTTCGGTCGTCTACAATTAGATAGAAGGAAAAAATGAGAACCCAAATAATCAGCGAGTTAGCAGATCTGAAATAAAAAAATAGTTACATGGCATTATTCACATAGAAAACCAGATACACATATGATCGACTAGGTGTTCATACACGGATTAACGCTTCAACCAGAGGAAGAACAGAGAATAACAACCAATATCGAGACCATATAAGAGACGGCGAGATCACGGAGATGGACGAGAGAAGCAGATTAGACAGGAAAACCTGAGAGGATTCACGTTCCATGGAGTCCGATCGCGACATCGACATGTGTAGAGCTCTGAACGTGATGAGGGCGAGATGAGATCTAATCTGCAATGGCGAAAGAGGTGGCCCGCAGATTATGCTATGGCGAAATAGGAGGGGGCATCGTGCACTTCTACATACACTTTAGCGGGAAATTTAAAGTGACTGCTTTTATTTTTTGGTGGGAACACAAAATTTCGCTACACTTGGCGTTTTAGCGGGAGGATTTTTTTTTTGGTGGGACATCGTATTCGAGCAACCACAACGCCTTGTCGACAATATAGGCGCTAATAGAGCAGTTAAACAATGCATGCAATCGCAGGCTGCCTAGAAGGCATATTTTGCATTGAGTTTCAAGGCGTCAGGCTCTTAACTATCGAGGGAAAAATAATCGGATATATTCCCTAGCGCTTACAACGTAGGATTGAAAACATGTGGAAGTCTCGCATGAGTCATGTAATGTCACTGAACAATTATTTCATGCAACTTATTAGCTGCCGCCGCCTTGTTTATTTCTGCAAACTTGAAATTGCCACTGAAAATATAAACAGGACAAGTAATCTTCACTGCAGATGAAGGTTTGGGTGATCAAACCACTGAAGCACATCGCTGATGGCAGTACGATAATTACATGCATCCATACGTTCATGATCCGATGAGAATGTCCAAGTTGGCAGACTACGTACTACAACCAGGGCGACACCGCCCGCATCACGATCTTCACGTCCAAGTGGCGGTTATGGGTGCTCCTAAGTGTAATGAGAATAGCTTGCTTTTCATATAAATGCTTGCCTTCAAGGAATTCCCGCCATGCATTCCTGCCAAACATAATGCGGCCGTCCCTGTCCGTGTTGTATGGAACGGTGGTGAACGCCTCTGATGATCCGAGGCATAGCCCAGCATGGCCTGAAGACGGAATGCCAGCACTGTCCGCTATGGACTGAGGTAGTTTCTGGATTTCGAGCGTGTGGATGACATACAAAAAGAAGTAGGTCATAGTAAGGCACACGTTGTAAGCATAAATTGTGTTGAAAAACATAAATAGCATTGGCACCTTATGTACCATCTCATATCTGGCCACATTTGTCCACGTCAAACGAGTCACGTATGGCACTCCAATGTACTCATCTATTGTGGGTAGAAGCTCACGAACGTGGTCCTTCTCATCGTCATCAAGATCAGCTCTCTAGGAGAAGATGATGGAAGAGTCGAATGGGTCATCCTCATCCATGGACTGCTGATCCGTGGACTCCTCATCCGTGGACTCCTCATCAGTCCTGGGATCTGGGTCAGTTTCATTGCTTGTAGTAGCGTCGTGGTCGTACAAGTAGTGCCTGCGGCACATGTCGAACTTGAACACCTTGACAGTGAGCAAGGCGTCGCCGTCGTAACTGAAGAGGAGGAACATGCCGCGCTGCAGGAAGTAATATTGGGCGAACTGGTCCCAGCCGTGCCCGAGGAAAATGCGGCCAGCTTCATCGAAAAGCACATCCATGTCCCAGTTCTTGCTACTCGGATCGTCCGCCTCACGCAGCTTAAGTTCACGTGGTTCACGGCCCTTCAGCAACTCCACAAACTTCTTAGGCAGCACCTGCAGCAATATGAAAGTTAAATAGATAGAAAAGAGTGCTTACTAGAAATAACTTTACTGTTTGATGATGGATGAGTACTATAAAAATGTAAACAAGTAGTACCTAGTAATCAGTTATACTAAATCTTAGTTGAGCAATGAGGGTGTTTGCCACATTAATTCAAAAAGATGAACTTTCAGTGGGAGCCGAAATGTACCATATCGAGTGAACATATTCACGTAGAGCAATTGAGCTACTACAACCCATCTACTAGACCTTAATTTGATTCACAAATTTAACTAGCTACAGGATCATAGCTCAGACACTATGTCAGACTAAATAACTGAAGTGGTGGTGTGGGTCGATGAAGCGTACCAGTTTGTCCGATGTAGCGTCTACTACGAGGGAGTAGAACTCAAAGTGTGCCAACTCCATCTTAACAGATCCCTCTGTTCATCATATAATAGAAATGCAAATCAATTTCCGGCTACATATATAATTGGGAATTAACATTTTGGTGATACAGTCCACGTACTGAATGCCGCGTTGTATTGCAAGCGGCAACTGCTTAGGTCGAACATCTTTACTGTGATGACATTGCGGCCGTCGTAATTGCAGATCAGAATAAAGCCTCTCTGCAGTTTGTAGGTCCGGGCGAAACACTCCCAGCCGCGCTTGAGGAACATGCGGCCAGTGCTGTCGAACCACACATCAACGTCCCACGTGGTGCTACGCCGATGGCCGACCTCAAGCAGCTTCAGTGCACAGGGTTTACGGTCCCCTAGCAACTCTGCGAACTTCTTAGGCAGTGACTGCAGCAGAGGATAGAGCAAACCATGAACATCATTCCACCTATCTGACTAAAATGACAAGTAAAATGAGTACAATACATGTTTGTCCGATGAAGCATCATCTACGTAAGCGAGGAACTCGTAGTCCATCGTATGCAAACCCGCCTGTAGATCGTACTAAAAAGTATGACTTCAGTTACATTTAGCAGACGTGCCAAAACAGCAGAGGTTAAGAAACATGAAGGTTCACTACAAATTTAGGACTAAATGCAGTCTAGCAGCATCATGGTTCAGAGACATTCATACACAGGTGCAATTTAAATTTGACATGCATTCAAGAATTTCATGGACGTACGGAACTTCAGAAAAGAAAATCTACTAGTATGTCAAGGAAATGGTGTGCCGACAATCAATTGTACTGCTTTAGCAAATTAATTGAAATAGCTACTGGTCCTAAAAAATGGCTCACATCTATTGTCCTGCTGAAGATTAAAAATGGAAATTACTAAAAATAGCTAGTGAACCTAAAAAGGGGTAAAGTCAATTGTACTTGTGAAGAGTAAAAAGGGAAATTACTAAAAGTAGGTACTTGTCCTAGATATGCCAATGTGAGTACCAGAGGTCTTACTTTCAACATCACTAATTACCTACCTAGAAAAAGGCACACACACAACAACAGCTACCAACATCAATTGGGCACCTGGAACTATCAAAATTAACATGAAGGTATAGTGCAACATCTCAATCAGATGCATGTAAGTACCATTTACTTTAGTCATAAACGTGTAAAAGACAAATCAATCATGAATGACATCGAACATAAATACGTGCTACCATCTATATGTAGCACAAGATTTCATATTTCTTTCCTGTCTAGACAAGTAGGACACTAGTTACATTATAGAAAATGAGTGTTTGAACTTAAATCGTTCTGCAATGCATCCACAAGATGTGAAGTTCTAACCTGAGTGTCGCCCGCGATGGATCAGTGGTGAATCGACGCGCCGTGGGTCAATCTACAGCGCGATTAAGAGACTGGCGACGACGTCGGTCGCGAGAATGCGGCGGCCCAGAGAGGGATGCTGATCGAGGGGCGGCGAGATCGAGAGATGGATGGCGGCGGCGGCGGCGGCGACGGTGTCGGTGAACTGCGGAATAAGGGTTTTCTCGGAGCAAATAACTGTAGGTACACAAAGAGGAGGAGTGCGAACTTGACGTGACAATACGAGAGGAAGATGATACTTGGGCCCACCTGTAAGTCTGTTACCACAAATGGTGGGTACATTTCCGCGGGGCAGTTGCCATTTTTATGGTTCCTATCTGAAGTGCCACCGAGCGTCTCCCCTCCCCTCGCTTCATTTCAGCAACATTGCACGTGTGGGATCTCAAAAAGCCGCTTCCATTCTCAAGTTGCCTACCAATCTTATGTCGTAGCCGTTTCCGGGGACTTTCGGTCCAGAACATTGTTCCCTTCCACCTACGATGCCTGGAATACAGCAGAGATGAGAATGTAAGCCACACTTGGCAATGTGGGCCCACACAAAATGCTTGAACCCCATTGCAGGACTTGTATGGTGCCTCCGTTGCGCTGGGTGGCGTCGAAGCACCGGACGTTAACCGGGACGATTCTCACCGCTTCTCGCTCTTACATGCCAGCCTCGACACCTGGGGCATCCTTACAACCCACTCCCAGCAACTCACTCCACATGCAACACTGCACCTTGTTACCCCTGCCCATGAGTGGGCGATGCGTGATCTGGTTTTATATTGCCTTCGAAAGCGGAAGGAACGGCCGAAAACGGGGATTTCCTTGGCCAACTTGTTGTTTCCCATGCCCAAAGTCGAAATCATGATGCATTCCAAGAACCTCGCTTCATTTCAGCAACATTGCACGTGTGGGATCTCAAAAAGCCGCTTCCATTCTCAAGTTGCCTACCAATCTTATGTCGTAGCCGTTTCCGGGGACTTTCGGTCCAGAACATTGTTCCCTTCCACCTACGATGCCTGGAATACATCAGAGATGAGAATGTAAGCCACACTTGGCAATGTGGGCCCACACAAAATGCTTGAACCCCATTGCAGGACTTGTATGGTGCCGTCGTTGCGCTGGGTGGCGTCGAAGCACCGGACGTTAATTAACCGGGACGATTCTCGCCGCTTCTCGCTCTTGCATGCCAGCCTCGACACCTGGGGCATCTTTACAACCCACTCCAAGCAACTCACTCCACATGCAACACTGCACCCTGTTACCCCTGCCCATGAGTGGGCGATGCGTGATCTGGTTTTATATTGCCTTCGAAAGCGGAAGGAACGGCCGAAAACGGGGATTTCCTTGGCCAACTTGTTGTTTCCCATGCCCAAAGTCGAAATCATGATGCATTCCAAGAACCTCGCTTCATTTCAGCAACATTGCACATGTGGGATCTCTAAAAGCCGCTTCCATTCTCAAGTTGCCTACCAATCTTATGTCGTAGCCGTTTCCGGGGGCTTTCGGTCCAGAACATTGTTCCCTTCCACCTACGATGCCTGGAATACAGCAGAGATGAGAATGTAAGCCACACTTGGCAATGTGGGCCCACACAAAATGCTTGAACCCCATTGCAGGACTTGTATGGTGCCGTCGTTGCGCTGGGTGGCGTCGAAGCACCGGACGTTAATTAACCGGGACGATTCTCGCCGCTTCTCGCTCTTGCATGCCAGCCTCGACACCTGGGGCATCCTTACAACCCACTCCAAGCAACTCACTCCACATGCAACACTGCACCTTGTTACCCCTGCCCATGAGTGGGCGATGCGTGATCTGGTTTTATATTGCCTTCGAAAGCGGAAGGAACGGCCGAAAACGGGGATTTCCTTGGCCAACTTGTTGTTTCCCATGCCCAAAGTCGAAATCATGATGCATTCCAAGAACCTCACTTCATTTCAGAAACATTGCACGTGTGGGATCTCTAAAAGCCGCTTCCATTCTCAAGTTGCCTACCAATCTTATGTCGTAGCCATTTCCGGGGACTTTCGGTCCAGAACATTGTTCCCTTCCACCTACGATGCATGGAATACAGCAGATATGAGAATGTAAGCCACACTTGGCAATGTGGGCCCACACAAAATGCTTGAACCCCATTGCAGGACTTGTATGGTGACGTCGTTGCGCTGGGTGGCGTCGAAGCACCGGACGTTAACCGGGACGATTCTCGCCGCTTCTCGCTCTTGCATGCCAGCCTCGACACCTGGGGCATCCTTACAACCCACTCCAAGCAACTCACTCCACATGCAACACTGCACCTTGTTACCCCTGCCCATGAGTGGGCGATGCGTGATCTGGTTTTATATTGCCTTCGAAAGCAGAAGGAACGGCCGAAAACGGGGATTTCCTTGGCCAACTTGTTGTTTCCCATGCCCAAAGTCGAAATCATGATGCATTCCAAGAACCTCGCTTCATTTCAGCAACATTGCACGTGTGGGATCTCAAAAAGCCGCTTCCATTCTCAAGTTGCCTACCAATCTTATGTCGTAGCCGTTTCCGGGGACTTTCGGTCCAGAACATTGTTCCCTTTCCACCTACGATGCCTGGAATACAGCAGAGATGAGAATGTAAGCCACACTTGGCAATGTGGGCCCACACAAAATGCTTGAACCCCATTGCAGGACTTGTATGGTGCCGCCGTTGCGCTGGGTGGCGTCGAAGCACCGGGCGTTAATTAACCGGGACGATTCTCACCGCTTCTCGCTCTTGCATGCCAGCCTCGACACCTCGGGCATCCTTACAACCCACTCCAAGCAACTCACTCCATATGCAACACTGCACCTTGTTACCCCTGCCCATGAGTGGGCGATGCGTGATCTAGTTTTATATTGCCTTCGAAAGCGGAAGGAACGGCCGAAAACGGGGATTTCCTTGGCCAACTTGTTGTTTCCCATGCCCAATATCGAAATGGATAATTAACAAGGTGCCCTCAGTTGGCACCACGACCTCAGTTTTACCCCTAGCGCCGAATCGACCTCAGTTTTGCCCCTAGTCAGTGCGCAAGGACTCCTTTCGCTGCTCCCACCGTTACTTTCGGCCCCCCGTTAGGATCCTGACCTGTGGGACCCATCATAGAACCGTTGGCGCGGCCTATGGGCCCAGCTGTTGAGCGTTGGCGCTGCATGTGGGCCCCACCTGTTGACGGTTGGCGCTGCATGTGGGCCCCACCTGTTGACCGTTCCTTGCGGCCCAATGTCACATGAGGCCCAATGTCAACATGTAGACATTATCCATTTATATTTTTTAATCACTGCATGCAGACTACGCATTATCCATTTATTAAACCATCAAATTATTCGTGTTAATAATATAAAATATATACTGTGCTCAACTCAAATTTTTATGTTATCTTAGAAAACATAATGCAACACATCTCTTATATATAAATTTTGTTTACAATGTGCAGATTTTAAAGCGATGATTAGAAAGGAAAAAACTTCTAAACAGTGGGTACATTTGGACAAATATAAGAACATAACTTTATATATAGGGCTTATATATAATTAAACATACTTAAGAGAGGATAACTGACCCCACTTTACATATATTCAGTGAGGCCCGAGAAACATTACATTTAACTAAAAAAAATGCTAGCCCTAACTGCTCCCGCTCTGCATGCGGGAGCCCTTCCCGCCCTCCGGCGCCGCCCTACTTCCGCGGCCACTCCGCCGCCCGGATCTCCATCTCCTACTTGATGCGGGCGCGGTTGTTCTCGGCCCGCATCCTCTCCTCCTGCGCCTCAATGGACCGCTTGATGCTGGTCCGGAAAGGCTTCGCTGTCGCACCCGGACTTCTAGAGGATACTCACCGTACGAACTGAACAGTATTTTGGTTGGATTACGGGGCTTAACGGCTCCCGCGTCCCCTTACGGGTAGGCCAGCACTTATGTGCGACAACCAACCGTTACTGTTCACCGTCGATGTAAACTATCCTATAGAAATCAGGATACTACCATTGACGTACTTCATACCATACACACATGGTACGTCAACGGTTTTGAACAAACGGATAACACAACATGCCTCTAAGACACAAAAGATTGAAATAAAGTTGCAAATGGCCTTCACTAAGGCAGAAATAGCAAATACAGTCATCCAGAGGACACATGTCCCAACATATCATCCATTACATTAGCGGAAGCAATCAAAGGGGTCTGAGTACAGACAAATCCAAGGCTTAAGAGCCGGAGAAATAAAGAAAACGAAGCCCATCCACGTAGGTCCTGGATCCTGCCCGGGGTCCAGCCAACTACTCGTCTGCAGTGTCGTCAAACTCCACAAAGTAGCCATCCTGGTGATCATCGTAGCCGTAGTCGTACTCTACGTAAATCACAGCCCCAACGGGGTCAGTACATCCAAGTACTGGCAAGCAAGACTCACATTTCATCAAGGAGTTACCCGTCAACACAAGCCGGGATGCTTGGGATCAATGGAAGAAGATAGGTATTATAAAAGCTGCAGCGGGCTGCTCTAACCAACTACAGAAGATACTAATAGTTCCGGCTAATAGAAAAGATAAGATCGAGGAATTGTAACCAACTGAAAGATAACTTCAAACAAACCCATCCTGGATCTCGCCCCTTATCCGAAGAAGCAATCCGAGGATAACTCACACCGTTGTATTAAAGATGAGTCAAGTTATTGTGTGAATATCTTATTACTAGTCAAGTTATTAATCCTTGGGTGAAACATGATTGATCATTATGTTGAAGTTGTCCTGAGTACTTGTTAGCCAGTACTTTCACCAAGTAATCCATAACCGCGGAAAACACGTCTTCTCGAGAAGATTTATCCCCGCAGGGGTGCACCATAGTAACCGTACACGTAAGAATATCCCGCCAGATGGGAATCAAACCCACCAAGCGAGACACTCAACACAACCAACTGTTCTTCGCATCAAGCCCAAAGCACCGCGTGCTGTGCGTGCGTGGCTAATCGAGCCCCCCGAAGAAAAGGAGGACCCTCATAGCACTGGAAGACCACGCCGCCCTAAATGCCGACTACAAAAGTTCCACCCTGGCCTCGGGTTCGTACCTGCATATGATGCAGCAAATGGAAAGCCCGAACTAGTACGGCGATTTGGACGAGATGCGAATCGAGTCAAGTTGAGGGGGGCGCCCATACTCGCTTCCCACATGCGGGTAGTGCGCTCATCATGGATCAGTAGACAAGACCCTTTTCCTATTAGGGTCGACACTAGCAGGCCTCAAAACCACAAAGGGCCTCCTGCCGGTGCCTTATCATCAAATTATTATTAACAGCAGCATTAACAGGATTGATTGATTAACATTCGAGCCCTCGGTACGATAACAAATAATAATAGCACGTTAATAAAAGAAGTAACCGACAACAGGCTCGAGCAAAAGCAACCCTAAGCATGCTAGATAAGAACAGGCACAAACAAAGGCTGTGGGTATGGAGGTGAGGCAATATCATTGGTTCAGGGAATCATGTGATGGGTTCGGAGAATAGCAACGATACATAGGGCTAGCAATAGTAGACAAAAGGATAGTATCGACAACAAGTGTGGAAAAGAACTCGATGATTCATGTGAGTGATAACTTGCCCGGAAGCTCAGCAGCCGGGTACTGGGCTAGGTCCTGGGTAGTGGTGTCGTAAGTCTCGTCGGTACCAACGTCGTCGTCTAAGCGAGAAGAAGCAAAAACAACAACGAAGGAAGACGGACAATCAATACATGGCATAGGTGCACAAACATTGGATGATGCATGTCATGTTAACAGATGCACCAAAATAAACTATTTGATATGATACACAAGTTTAAATGGATTCCATATGCAAAGATTGCATATGGAAAACCCATGCATTGGAGTTGAATTAATTGTTCTATGGCTAAGCATCATGTGTAGTTGAGTTAGCATGATGCATGCATGATGAGGAACAAGAAGATAACAAATTAAATGCAATTGGAATGATGGTTAACAATTTTAGAAAACATTTACCAAGTTTGGAAATTTTGTTACTTAATGGTGTTAAACAAGTAGTGGTTGTTTTCATCAAGTTAAAAGGTGCAAAACAAATAACAAAGTTGATATTTGAAAAGGTTATCAAATTTTAGTTGGATTACATGTTTCACATTTTGAAATTGGACTTTGGATTATTTAATTATGAATTAAACAATATTAAACAATTTTTAATTGCATTAATCAAGATTTAAATTGTTTAGGCAATTTAAATTATTCAAACCAGAAAACAAAATTTATATTTGGAAAGTACATGAAAAGTTGATTGGAAAACATATTTAGTTTGTGGAATTTGGAATTTTTATGAACAAGTTATGAATTTTGCAAGTTTAAGTGAATTTGACAAGTTTTCAAATTTTGCACCAATTTAAAATATTCAAAACAGTAAACAAATTTTATATTTGGATAGATCATTTAATTTTGGACGGAAAACATATTTAAAAAGTGAAAATTGGAGTTAAAATGAAATAGTTATGCCATTTACAATTTTAGGGTCCAATCTGCCATTTTCATTCATCTAGGGACTTAGGAAAAAAAATTCCAGGGGCTAGGAATAAGTGCCAGGGGCCTATGTGTGATTCCTGGAAGTTTCTGGGTCAAAAAAATTGTGGAAAAAAAAGTTTTGGTTTTATGGGTGCAGGGGGAATCGAACCCTGCACCTCACTGCTGCGCTCAAGGAACTAACCAGATGGGCTGAGTGCTAGGATGTGACAGAGAAGGGAAACCGTGGGGGTTATGGTTCAGGGAAAGGCTAATGCACAATTCGGAAAAAAAGCAGTAAAAGGGGTGGGGATGGGAATCGAACTCGCGACCTGGGGGCTTCGCTGCGCGCGCTCCAAACCAGTGGGACGGCTGCGCTGGTTTGATGGAATAGGGGCTGGTTTGTTTTTGAACCTCGCAATCTGCCTGTTAACTGAAACCTGCAGGCGCACGTACAGCAGCTCGGTTACTGTCACGAAGAACAGAGCAATATGGCGATCTTGCGTGGAAGGAATCGGTGACCAAACATCAGGGAAAAGAGGGAGGAAGAGTGGGAATGGAGAGGTGTCATCACCCTCGTCGCAGGGACGTGCTCGGCGCGGCCGGAGGGGGACGGATGCGGCGGCGATGTGCTCCGGCGGGCGGTGGCCGTGGCACCAGTACCAGAGGAGATCTCCTCGATGGTGGCGGCGGAGGTGGGAGACAGGAGGGAAGGAGGCCACCTAGGGTTAGGGTTTGCCACGGGAGGGGAGAGGAGGATAAATAGGAGGGGGGAGAATCCATCGAGTGGTTCAGGAGGGGTTGCCTGTCGCTGTCCTCCATGGATACGTCATCTTCAGTACGGAGGTAGGGGGAGACCGAGCGGGCTGCTCCTGGTGGGCTGGGCCTTCTCCCCCTCCTGTTGAAACGTTTCTCTCTTTTTTTTGTAGCTTTAGCTTTTGGAATAAAAACATGGCTTTTTGTTTAGATAAAAATTTGGAAAAAATTGGATAAGCTCCCTAGTTGAAAAGCAACCACTTGGTAGTTTTTGTTTTCAAAAACTTAGATGTTTGCTTGCTGTTTAAAATTAAACCCAATTTAATTGAAATTTGCAATAATAATTAATATTAGAAAATAAAGCCATTTTCAATAGGGTTTCCCCTAGGGTTAGAAGTGATTTAAAGAATTCCAATTAGTGGTGAACTTTATGGATTCAAAAGTGTATTGATCTGAGAAATTGTTTGACTTTGGAAATGATTTGGAAATAATTGATTAAAGTGATTGATTGAATTAAGCAACAATTTAATAGTTGATCCAATATGAAATAATTGGAAGCAATTGATGTTTTTGGATTTTGCAATTCATTATTTGAAAGATTGTAACAGACAAGTGTGAAAACAAAGGTTGATTAAGTTTGGCTTTTATTATGAAAACAATGCAAACAGAAATAAATATGGGGATGATGACATGATGCATTGCTTAAAATAAAACAAGAAGTAAAACAACTAGGGGTTTTCATACTTGGATGTTACAAAACGCCCCCCCTTGAAGGAATCGCGCCCCGAGATTCCTACTGAGAATGGAAAAGGTCCGGATACTTCTTGCGAAGATCCTCTTCGGTCTCCCACGTTGCTTCTTTATCAGAATGATGCGACCATTGCACTTTCAAGAACTTGGTGCTCTTGTTGCGAGTCTTACGCTCGGTCTCATCGAGAATACGAATAGGGTGCTCCTCATAAGAGAGATCATCTTGCAGTTCGATAGAATCATGATCAACTGCACGATCTGGATCTTTGAAACACTTCTTGAGCTGTGACACGTGGAACACATCGTGCACTTTGGATAGCTTTTCTGGAAGTTCAAGACGATAAGCATTTTCTGCACGCCTTGAGAGAATGTTGAAAGGACCAAATGTATCTTGGTGCCAGCTTTCCTTTCACACCAAAACGATGAGTGCCTCTGAGGGGAGTTACACGGAGATATGCCTTATCACCAGGTGCATAGGTCATATCCCTGTGCTTGCTATCATAATAGCTCTTCTGACGAGACTGAGCAATCCTGAGATTGTCACGAATGATGCGAACTTTCTCTTCGGCCTCTTTCACAATGTCAGGACCCAAGAGTGAACGTTCACCAACTCCAGACCAATTGATTGGACTCCTGCATCTGCGGCCATACAATGCCTCAAATGGTGCCATGCCTAGGCTTGCCTGGTAGCTGTTGTTGTAGGAGAATTCAGCATATGGAAGACAATCCTCCCATTTCATGCCAAAGGAGAGACCACATGCTCTAAGCATATCCTCGAGAATCTGATTGACTCTTTCGACTTGCCCTTGAGACTGAGGGTGGTAAGCTGTGCTGAACAGAAGTTTAGTGCCCAATGCATCTTGGAAACTCTTCCAAAAATGAGAAGTGAATATGCTTCCACGGTCTGAGCTAATTTCCAATGGAACACCATGAAGAGGAACAATCTTTGTTGTGTAGAGCTCTGCTAACTGGCTAGCTGATATAGTCTCTTTCACAGCAAAGAAGTGAGCAACCTTGGTGAGACGATCAATGACAACGAAGATTGCATCGTTGCCCTTCTTGGACTTTGGAAACCCAGTAACGAAGTCCATTTCAATCATGTCCCACTTCCACTCATGAATTTTCAGAGGTTGGAGTAGACCTGCTGTTTTCTGATGGACTGCCTTAACACGTTGACAAACGTCGCATTCAGAAACGTATTGAGCAATTTCACGTTTCATGCCAGGCCACCAATACAGAGTCTTGAGATCCTGGTACATCTTTGTACTTCCAGGGTGAATGGATAGGGGAGTTTCATGAGCCTCCTTGAGAATGATATCCTTGAGACTTTGAACCTGAGGAACTGCAATGCGTCCTTCAAAGAACACAGTTCCTTTATCATCAAGTGAGAAAGACTTGAATTTCTCCTTGCCTTCCTTGATGTGCTCAACCATCTTCTTGATTTCAATATCACGAAGTTGTTCAGAACGAATCTTGTCCTCGAGAGTTGGACTGGCTGTCAAGCTAGCAAGGTATCCTTCAGGAACAAGACCAAGGTTCAGCTTCTGGAATTCTTCATGAAGTGGAGGTTGGCTTTCCATGATCATGAGATTATTGCAATAGGACTTGCGACTGAGAGCATCAGCCATAACATTAGCCTTGCCTGGAGTGTAAGAAATGGTGAGATCAAAGTCTTTAATCTTCTCAATCCATCTCCTTTGCCTGAGGTTCAGATCTGGCTGAGTGAAGATGTATTTCAGACTCTTGTGATCGGAAAAGATTTCAGTTTTGTTACCCAACAAGTATTGTCTCCATTTCTTGAGGGCAAACACAACTGCTGCAAGTTCAAGATCATGTGTGGGATAGTTTTACTCGTGTGGGTTCAACTGACGTGAAGCATAAGCCACAACTTGGCGTTCTTGCATAAGAACTGCTCCTAGTCCTTGGAGAGATGCATCACAGAATATCTGGAAAGGTTTGGTAGTATCTGGGCCAACCAGAACTGGGGTAGAAGTGAGTTTAGTCTTCAGGAGGTTGAAACTCTCATCACACTGTGGAGTCCAAATGAACTTTTTGTCCTTCTTTGTGAGATCAGTGAGAGGTTTTGCAATCTTGGAAAAGTTTTGGACGAAACGACGGCAATAGCTAGCCAAGCCAAGAAAACTTCTGACTTGCTTCACCGTCTTAGGGGGTTTCCAATCAACAATTGCCTTAACCTTTTCCGGGTCAATGGCTATGCCTTTGGCAGAGATGATATGACCAAGATATGCAACTTCTGGAATCCAGAACTCACATTTGGAGAATTTGGCATATAGACGATGCTCGCGAAGTTTCATGAGAGTGAGACGAAGGTGTTCTCCATGCTCTTCCTCGGATTTTGAGTAGACAAGGATATCATCAAGATATACCACAACGAACTTGTCGAGGTATTCATGGAAGACAGAATTCATCAGTCGAGAGAAGGTCGCCGGTGCATTGGTGAGACCAAAGGACATTACGGTGTATTCATATAGACCGTAACGAGTGGTGAAAGCTGTCTTAGGAATATCTTCCTTTCTGATCTTTATTTGATGGTAACCCATCCTCAAGTCCAACTTTGAGAATATTGAGGCTCCAGCAAGTTGATCAAAAAGATCATCGATACGAGGAATTGGATATTTGTTCTTGATGGTTTTCTCGTTGAGAGGACGATAGTCAACCACGAGTCTTTTTTTTTTATCCTTCTTGGCAACAAACAGAGTTGGGCAACCCCAAGCGGAGGAACTAGGCTGAATGTAACCTTTCTCCATGTACATATCGATTTGCTCCTTCAACAATTTCAGTTCAGGAGGAGCTATCTTGTATGGATGCTTAGAGATTGGTGCAGTACCTGGTTCAAGCTCGATCACGAACTCAACTGCTCTGTCCGGAGGCATCCCTGGCAGCTCTTCTGGAAAGACGTCAGGGAATTCACAAACCACCGGAACATTTTCAAGCAGAGGTAGTGGTTTAGCATCCAGGGTGTACAGCTGAACAGAACTTGGTTCACTTGGAGAATAGACTATCTGGCCGGAAGGGTGGAACAGAGTTATTGACTTCTTAGCACAGTCAATCGTAGCTTTATTGGCCTTCAACCAATCCATGCCAAGGATGACATCAATGTCAGAATTTCCAAGCAGGATGAGGGAAGCAAGGAATATGTGACCTCCAATCAAGATCTGATTCTCATGACTGATCTTGGAAGTTTGCATAGTTGCTCCAGGGGAGTTTACTACTAGCGGGGAACCCAAACCAACAAAAGGTAGTTTAACTGCTGTAGCAAAGATCTTTGACACGAACGAATGCGATGCTCCGGTATCAAACAACACTTTAACTGGGTTAGAGTTTACGGGTAATGTACCGAGAACAACGTCGGCAGATTCCTCAGCTGTGTCAACCTTGACGTGGTTCACCCTTGCGGTCCTCCCAACAGGCCTGTTGTTGGCGTTGAAGGCCTTATGCGGAGGAGCGCGGACCATCGCCTGGTTGGCGTTGGAGCGAGGTGGTGGAGGAGGCAGCATCCTCTGAGTGCACTTATCAGCGTAGTGCCCAGTCTCCTTGCACTTGAAGCAAGTGACGACACGCGGAGGATCTGGCCTTGGCTGCGCCATTGCAAACCTCTGCCCATGCATCTGAGCTGGGTTGGGTGGGCGGGGACCAAATCCTGGAGAAGCTTGGGCATTTGGAGCCCTAGTGACAGCACTGTTTGGCACCCAGATGCGGCGCTTCTGCGGAGGGGTGGTCATGTTGGAGGAGGAACCACCCTCACGCGAGTGCTTGCGCGACTCTTCGAACGCCTTGCGCCCATTCTCCTCATTGAGCGCGGTGTTCACGAGCTCGACGAAGTCCTTGCACTTGATGTTTGTGAGAGCGTACTTCAGTTCTGGGTTAAAACCTCGGCGGAACCTTGCCATCTTCTTGGTCTCAGTAGACACCTCGTCTCCAGCATACCGAGCGAGGCGATTGAACTCGTTCTGGTAGCCGATGACGTCGAGCTTGCCCTGCTTCAGCGAGCAAAACTCTTCACGCATCCTCTCCATGAGACCATCGGGGATGTGGTACTTCAGGAAGGCATCCTTGAAGCAACCCCAAGTGATAGGATAGCCAGCTCTCATGGCCTGGTAGTTCTCCCACCACGAGGCTGCCTGACCCTTCAGTAGGTAAGCAGCATAGTTGACCTTGTCCTCTTCCGCAACATGAGCAATCTCCAGGGCTCTTGCTACTTCACGGATCCAGTCATCAGCATCCAGAGGCTCGCGTGTTGCCACGAAAGCCTTAGGGCCCACACTGAGGAAGTCCTTGATGGTGACCCTTGGAGCAGTCTGGTGGTGGTGGTTCTGGTGGTTCTGAACCTGGACCATCTGATCCATGACCTGAGTCATCTGAGTCAAGAGCTCCGCGATCGGCGGTGGCTCAGGCGTGTTCCTTGTTGGAGGCATCCTGAACAGAAATGCATTTTAGCACAACAATAGGAAGGGATAAACTCAGCAACCGAAAGAGAGATTATTCCGACGCATGAATAGATAACCAACAGGTACATCATGAGTTCAAATACATCAGAATATCCAACAGACCAATACATGGTTCGAAAACGAAAGGATAAACTAGACACAGCTAGTAACGGATACATCGGTACTCCCATGCTCATCACGCAGGACGGCGGCGAATACGGCGAGTGGTACGACGAAGAGGACGGCGAGGAGGAGTGTGCACACGGAAGTAGGTATCACAACGATCCTTGTAGATAGGAACTGCTCTGAGAGCAACTCTCGGGGTGGTGAAGTAGAAAGCGTCGTCTCCCTGTGCTCCATAGCGGGGAATCCCTGTGTAACCAGCTCCGAGGTCGAGAAGTGGGCCTCTGATCGGCTCGTAACCTCCAGCATCTGGCAGAGGAAAACCCAGTG
Source organism: Alopecurus myosuroides (assembly GCA_028641055.1). Taxonomy (NCBI): domain Eukaryota; kingdom Viridiplantae; phylum Streptophyta; class Magnoliopsida; order Poales; family Poaceae; genus Alopecurus; species Alopecurus myosuroides. The sequence goes on from CM054061.1 coordinate 57,989,610, forward strand.
TCTGCTGGAAACGCGCAAAGCGCTCGTCTCCAACGAAGTCTGTGGTGTACGTCGCCAGACGCGTCAACGCGAGGTAGAGCTGCTCCCTGACTGAGGCCAACTCCTGAGCAAGTGTGGAAGCAACGGCGTCACTGTGCCTCACGAACTGGGCAGTGGTGTGCAGCCTGGAGCTATCATCCTCGTAGGTATCCAGGTTGCGGTGGAGAGTGAAGTGAACTCCCGCCGACGTGATGTAACCACGGGGGATGTGACGATAGATAGAATCGTCAAACCCCCAGTAGTCAGCACGGAGGACGGTGAGACTCACGTAAGCGGCCTGCTGCACAGCCATATCCACTGTGGAACCTACTGCCTCGTAGCGGTGGACAACGCTCCTGCCATCATCCGACAGAATGTAGACGATGGCTCGGTAGAAAGTCTGCTCGAACTCGCGCTGGTGCTCGTAGACCTGGTACTCTGGTGCCCAACGGAACCCCAGATAGGTAACCATGTCCCTCAGCATCTCCGGATAACCGGCGGTGCTCTCGCAACGGGTCATGCGAACCACCTGCGGGTAGTAGCTGAGACCCATCTGCAGATGATTTGGAAGGTTTTGATTAGGCGCCGGTAAGAGAAAAAGGAAGTGGAAAACAACAACAAGATTCAATGGACGATAGGTTCTTTAAAAGAACAGGATATCGAAGCAACATCGGGAAAACGAGACCAAAACCTGAGGTACTAAGGAGAACCCAAAACACGTGAAATCCTAACTTGAAAGTTTAGGTGAGAACAGAAAACAACGTTGCACTTCCTTACCAGAAAAGGGTGGGTGGGTGGGGAAAGAAGAAAAATGGCAGAATTCCTACTCTCACGTTTCATTTTTCCTATATAGCTACAAAATAGTTTCTAGACTCAACTGCGACCAGTAAAAGGGATGCTACAGGCAGACAGGCTCTGATACCATTTGTCGCACCCGGACTTCTAGAGGATACTCACCGTACGAACTGAAGAGTATTTTGGTTGGATTACGGGGCTTAACGGCTCCCGCGTCCCCTTACGGGTAGGCCAGCACTTATGTGCGACAACCAACCGTTACTGTTCACCGTCGATGTAAACTATCCTATAGAAATCAGGATACTACCATTGACGTACTTCATACCATACACACATGGTACGTCAACGGTTTTGAACAAACGGATAACACAACATGCCTCTAAGACACAAAAGATTGAAATAAAGTTGCAAATGGCCTTCACTAAGGCAGAAATAGCAAATACAGTCATCCAGAGGACACATGTCCCAACATATCATCCATTACATTAGCGGAAGCAATCAAAGGGGTCTGAGTACAGACAAATCCAAGGCTTAAGAGCCGGAGAAATAAAGAAAACGAAGCCCATCCACGTAGGTCCTGGATCCTGCCCGGGGTCCAGCCAACTACTCGTCTGCAGTGTCGTCAAACTCCACAAAGTAGCCATCCTGGTGATCATCGTAGCCGTAGTCGTACTCTGCGTAAACCACAGCCCCAACGGGGTCAGTACATCCAAGTACTGGCAAGCAAGACTCACATTTCATCAAGGAGTTACCCGTCAACACAAGCCGGGATGCTTGGGATCAACGGAAGAAGATATGTATTATAAAAGCTGCAGCGGGCTGCTCTAACCAACTACAGAAGATACTAATAGTTCCGGCTAATAGAAAAGATAAGATCGAGGAATTGTAACCAACTGAAAGATAACTTCAAACAAACCCATCCTGGATCTCGCCCCTTATCCGAAGAAGCAATCCGAGGATAACTCACACCGTTGTATTAAAGATGAGTCAAGTTATTGTGTGAATATCTTATTACTAGTCAAGTTATTAATCCTTGGGTGAAACATGATTGATCATTATGTTGAAGTTGTCCTGAGTACTTGTTAGCCAGTACTTTCACCAAGTAATCCATAACCGCGGAAAACACGGCTTCTCGAGAAGATTTATCCCTGCAGGGGTGCACCATAGTAACCGTACACGTAAGAATATCCCGCCAGATGGGAATCAAACCCACCAAGCGAGACACTCAACACAACCAACTGTTCTTCGCATCAAGCCCAAAGCACCGCGTGCTGTGCGTGCGCGGCTAATCGAGCCCCCCGAAGAAAAGGAGGACCCTCATAGCACTGGAAGACCACGCCGCCCTAAATGCCGACTACAAAAGTTCCACCCTCGCCTCGGGTTCGTACCTGCATATGATGCAGCAAATGGAAAGCCCGAACTAGTACGACGATTTGGACGAGATGCGAATCGAGTCAAGTTGAGGGGGGCGCCCATACTCGCTTCCCACATGCGGGTAGTGCGCTCATCATGGATCAGTAGACAAGACCCTTTTCCTATTAGGGTCGACACTAGCAGGCCTCAAAACCACAAAGGGCCTCCTGCCGGTGCCTTATCATCAAATTATTATTAACAGCAGCATTAACAGGATTGATTGATTAACATTCGAGCCCTCGGTACGATAACAAATAATAATAGCACGTTAATAAAAGAAGTAACCGACAACAGGCTCGAGCAAAAGCAACCCTAAGCATGCTAGATAAGAACAGGCACAAACAAAGGCTGTGGGTATGGAGGTGAGGCAATATCATTGGTTCAGGGAATCATGTGATGGGTTCGGAGAATAGCAACGATACATAGGGCTAGCAATAGTAGACAAAAGGATAGTATCGACAACAAGTGTGGAAAAGAACTCGATGATTCATGTGAGTGATAACTTGCCTGGAAGCTCAGCAGCCGGGTACTGGGCTAGGTCCTGGGTAGTGGTGTCGTAAGTCTCGTCGGTACCAACATCGTCGTCTAAGCGAGAAGAAGCAAAAACAACAACGAAGGAAGACGGGCAATCAATACATGGCATAGGTGCACAAACATTGGATGATGCATGTCATGTTAACAGATGCACCAAAATAAACTATTTGATATGATACACAAGTTTAAATGGATTCCATATGCAAAGATTGCATATGGAAAACCCATGCATTGGAGTTGAATTAATTGTTCTATGGCTAAGCATCATGTGTAGTTGAGTTATCATGATGCATGCATGATGAGGAACAAGAAGATAACAAATTAAATGCAATTGGAATGATGGTTAACAATTTTAGAAAACATTTACCAAGTTTGGAATTTTTGTTACTTAATGGTGTTAAACAAGTAGTGGTTGTTTTCATCAAGTTAAAAGGTGCAAAACAAATAACAAAGTTGATATTTGAAAAGGTTATCAAATTTTAGTTGGATTACATGTTTCACATTTTGAAATTGGACTTTGGATTATTTAATTATGAATTAAACAATATTAAACAATTTTTAATTGCATTAATCAAGATTTAAATTGTTTAGGCAATTTAAATTATTCAAACCAGAAAAAAAAATTATATTTGGAAAGTACATGAAAAGTTGATTGGAAAACATATTTAGTTTGTGGAATTTGGAATTTTTATGAACAAGTTATGAATTTTGCAAGTTTAAGTGAATTTGACAAGTTTTCAAATTTTGCACCAATTTAAAATATTCAAAATAGTAAACAAATTTTATATTTGGATAGATCATTTAATTTTGGACAGAAAACATATTTAAAAAGTGAAAATTGGAGTTAAAATGAAATAGTTATGCCATTTACAATTTTAGGGTGCAATCTGCCATTTTAATTCATCTAGGGACTTAGGAAAAAAATTTCCAGGGGCTAGGAATAAGTGCCAGGGGCCTATGTGTGATTCCTGGAAGTTTCTGGGTCAAAACAATTGTGGAAAAAAAAGTTTTGGTTTTATGGGTGCAGGGGGAATCGAACCCTGCACCTCACTGCTGCGCTCAAGGAACTAACCAGATGGGCTGAGTGCTAGGATGTGACAGAGAAGGGAAACCGTGGGGGTTATGGTTCAGGGAAAGGCTAATGCACAATTCGGAAAAAAAGCAGTAAAAGGGGTGGGGACGGGAATCGAACTCGCGACCTGGGGGCTTCGCTGCGCGCGCTCCAAACCAGTGGGACGGCTGCGCTGGTTTGATGGAATAGGGGCTGGTTTGTTTTTGAACCTCGCAATCTGCCTGTTAACTGAAACCTGCAGGCGCACGTACAGCAGCTCGGTTACTGTCACGAAGAACAGAGCAATATGGCGATCTTGCGTGGAAGGAATCGGTGACCAAACATCAGGGAAAAGAGGGAGGAAGAGTGGGAATGGAGAGGTGTCATCACCCTCGTCGCAGGGACGTGCTCGGCGCGGCCGGAGGGGGACGGATGCGGCGGCGATGTGCTCCGGCGGGCGGTGGCCGTGGCACCAGTACCAGAGGAGATCTCCTCGATGGTGGCGGCGGAGGTGGGAGACAGGAGGGAAGGAGGCCACCTAGGGTTAGGGTTTGCCACGGGAGGGGAGAGGAGGATAAATAGGAGGGGGGAGAATCCATCGAGTGGTTCAGGAGGGGTTGCCTGTCGCTGTCCTCCATGGATACGTCATCTTCAGTACGGAGGTAGGGGGAGACCGAGCGGGCTGCTCCTGGTGGGCTGGGCCTTCTCCCCCTCCTGTTGAAACGTTTCTCTTTTTTTTGTAGCTTTAGCTTTTGGAATAAAAACATGGCTTTTTGTTTAGATAAAAATTTGGAAAAAATTGGATAAGCTCCCTAGTTGAAAAGCAACCACTTGGTAGTTTTTGTTTTCAAAAACTTAGATGTTTGCTTGCTGTTTAAAATTAAACCCAATTTAATTGAAATTTGCAATAATAATTAATATTAGAAAATAAAGCCATTTTCAATAGGGTTTCCCCTAGGGTTAGAAGTGATTTAAAGAATTCCAATTAGTGGTGAACTTTATGGATTCAAAAGTGTATTGATCTGAGAAATTGTTTGACTTTGGAAATGATTTGGAAATAATTGATTAAAGTGATTGATTGAATTAAGCAACAATTTAATAGTTGATCCAATATGAAATAATTGGAAGCAATTGATGTTTTTGGATTTTGCAATTCATTATTTGAAAGATTGTAACAGACAAGTGTGAAAACAAAGGTTGATTAAGTTTGGCTTTTATTATGAAAACAATGCAAACAGAAATAAATATGGGGATGATGACATGATGCATTGCTTAAAATAAAACAAGAAGTAAAACAACTAGGGGTTTTCATACTTGGATGTTACATTCGCCGCCTCCTTCTTCTCCTGCGCATTCAACTCCTTCGCCTCCAGCCGCTCCAGTCTCTTGAGGCGGCGGTTCGTCTTGGGGGAGATGTCCGACGTCTTGGTGGTGGTGGAAGGGACGGGGCGGTGGACGAAGGGCGGCGTCGGCGATCGCTCCCGTTTGGGAGAGTCATCGATGGGCAGGACGTCCTCCGCCTCGGGCCACTCGGCCTCGTACCAAGGCCGAGCCTTGGGGTGGTTGTCCTCGTCGGAGACCGACTCCGGGCTTGAAGGGAGTGAGTACGAAGACATTGTTAGGGCTTGAAGGGAGAGAGAGGCAAAGGGCTGGAGAGGGATGAGAATATGGAGGACGAGTGAAGAACTATTTAAAGACACGATTAGACGCGTGAATTTATTTGGGTAGATGAAGCAAACTGTGTGAACACATTGGATAATAAAGTGTAGAAGAGTCGTGCATGGTCAAAGCGGTGTAGAACAGGCATAGGCGTAGGCGTAGGCCGGACAGCTAGTGACACGGAGTACGAGCGCGTGTGCATTCGTCAGTCGAAGTGATTCGACGTTGCATGCTTGTATTAAAGAAGAAAAGAAAGTCCAAAGTCTCCTCGCTAGCTGCATATGCATTGATGCGTATCTTGTGAAAACTAGGCGTGGAGGGCTGCGTCGCTGCAAATGCAACGCGACTCGTACGTGTTTCTGAAACCAGGCGTGGAGGGCTGCGTCGCTGCAAATGCGACGCGACTCGTGTTTCTGAAACAAGGCGTGCAGGGCTGCTGCAAATGCGACGCTACGTTAACTATTTTCTTCTTCTGCATCGGACGGATGCGCTCGCAGCCACAGCGATCCGCTAGACGTTCGTTCTGCGCTCTGATTGGTTGGTACGTTGGCCACAGGGATCGATGGTTCTACATATGATTTCTTTGCTGTTAAGTATTATAAACCATGTTATTTAAATAAAAAATATAATGAAACTTCAGATTTACTACAGCGATGATTTTTATCAGTTTTACATATGATTTTTCTATTAAACCATGTTATTTAAATAAAAAATAAAAAATAGAAGAATTATTCAAAACATAATGAAACTTCAGATTTCCACTATACATGTAGAATAGATGTCTAGGAAATTCATTTGGTTGATTTAGAAAATATGCCAAAAAATGTTGAAGCACAAATGGGGGTATTTACCCTAGCTTCGGACCTCATTTGAAGCACATTTCTCACGAGAATTGAGCGATGGTTGCAAATGAGAATAAATAATTCAAAAAAATTCAAAATGACATGAATCCAACGCACAATGTTGTTATATGTGATATAGTCGATTTTTTCATGAAATTTCAAACGGGGGTGTCTACCCTAGCTTCAGACCTCATTTGGAGCACATTTCTCATGAGAATAGAGCGATGGTTTCAAATGAGCTTAAATAATTCAAAAAATATCAAATTGACATGAATCCAACGCACAATGATGTTATATGTGATTTACCCTAGCTTCAGACCTCATTTGAAGCACATTTGCCCAAAATTTTGGAATGACTTAGTTCAACATGCATCATACAACATTATTCAAACATTCTTTTCGCTTTTAATCTACATTCTGGCTCGTGATTGCGTTCATAAATACTCAAAATTAATTAAAAAACGCGAACTCGTTGAAATAGGCTCAAATTCATAGATTCGACGATAGTTTTACAGAAAGCTAGACGGCATGATGCATGCCAGCCTCGACACCTGGGGCATCCTTACAGCCCACTCCAAGCAACTCACTCCACATGCAACACTGCACCTTGTTACCCCTGCCCATGAGTGGGCGATGCGTGATCTGGTTTTATATTGCCTTCGAAAGCGGAAGGAACGGCCGAAAACGGGGATTTCCTTGGCCAACTTGTTGTTTCCCATGCCCAAAGTCGAAATCATGATGCATTCCAAGAACCTCGCTTCATTTCAGCAACATTGCATGTGTGGGATCTCTAAAAGCCGCTTCCATTCTCAAGTTGCCTACCAATCTTATGTTGTAGCCGTTTCCGGGCACTTTCGGTCCAGAACAGTGTTCCCTTCCACCTAGGATGCCTGGAAAACATCAGAGATGAGAATGTAAGACACACTTGGCAATGTGGGCCCACACAAAATGCTTGAACCCCATTGCAGGACTTGTATGGTGTCGTCGTTGCGCTGGGTGGCGTCGAAGCACCGGACGTTAATTAACCGGGACGATTCTCGCCGCTTCTCGCTCTTGCATGCCAGCCTCGACACCTGGGGCATCCTTACAACCCACTCCAAGCAACTCACTCCACATGCAACACTGCACCTTGTTACCCATGCCCATGAGTGGGCGATGCGTGATCTGGTTTTATATTGCCTTCGAAAGCGGAAGGAACGGCCGAAAACGGGGATTTCCTTGGCCAACTTGTTGTTTCCCATGCCCAAAGTCCAAATCATGATGCATTCCAAGAATCTCGCTTCATTTCCGCAACATTGCACGTGTGGGATCTCTAAAAGCCGCTTCCATTCTCAAGTTGCCTACCAATCTTATGTCGTAGCCGTTTCCGGGGGCTTTCGGTCCAGAACATTGTTCCCTTCCACCTAGGATGCCTGGAATACAGCAGAGATGAGAATGTAAGCCACACTTGGCAATGTGGGCCCACACAAAATGCTTGAACCCCATTGCAGGACTTGTATGGTGCCGTCGTTGCGCTGGGTGGCGTCGAAGCACCGGACGTTAATTAACCGGGACGATTCTCGCCGCTTCTCGCTCTTGCATGCCAGCCTCGACACCTGGGGCATCCTTACAACCCACTCCAAGCAACTCACTCCACATGCAACACTGCACCTTGTTACCCCTGCCCATGAGTGGGCGATGCGTGATCTGGTTTTATATTTCCTTCGAAAGCGGAAGGAACGGCCGAAAACGGGGATTTCCTTGGCCAACTTGTTGTTTCCCATGCCCAAAGTCGAAATCATGATGCATTCCAAGAACCTCGCTTCATTTCAGCAACATTGCACGATTGGGATCTCTAAAAGCCGCTTCCATTCTCAAGTTGCCTACCAATCTTATGTCGTAGCCGTTTCCGGGCACTTTCGGTCCAGAACAGTGTTCCCTTCCACCTAGGATGCCTGGAAAACAGCAGAGATGAGAATGTATGCCACACTTGGCAATGTGGGCCCACACAAAATGCTTGAACCCCATTGCAGGACTTGTATGGTGCCGTCGTTGCGCTGGGTGGCGTCGAAGCACCGGACGTTAATTAACCGGGACGATTCTCGCCGCTTCTCGCTCTTGCATGCCAGCCTCGACACCTGGGGCATCCTTAAAACCCACTCCAAGCAACTCACTCCACATGCAACACTGCACCTTGTTACCCCTGCCCATGAGTGGGCGATGTGTGATCTGGTTTTATATTGCCTTCGAAAGCGGAAGGAACGGCCGAAAACGGGGATTTCCTTGGCCAACTTGTTGTTTCCCATGCCCAAAGTCGAAATCATGATGCATTCCAAGAACCTCGCTTCATTTCAGCAACATTGCACGTCTGGGATCTCTAAAAGCCGCTTCCATTCTCAAGTTGCCTACCAATCTTATGTCGTAGCCGTTTCCGGGCACTTTCGGTCCAGAACAGTGTTCCCTTCCACCTAGGATGCCTGGAAAACAGCAGAGATGAGAATGTAAGCCACACTTGACAATGTGGGCCCACACAAAATGCTTGAACCCCATTGCAGGACTTGTATGGTGCCGTCGTTGCGCTGGGTGGCGTCGAAGCACCGGACGTTAATTAACCGGGACGATTCTTGCCGCTTCTCGCTCTTGCATGCCAGCCTCGACACCTGGGGCATCCTTACAACCCACTCCAAGCAACTCACTCCACATGCAACACTGCACCTTGTTACCCCTTCCCATGAGTGGGCGATGCGTGATCTGGTTTTATATTGCCTTCGAAAGCGGAAGGAACGGCCGAAAACGTGGATTTCCTTGGCCAACTTGTTGTTTCCCATGCCCAAAGTCGAAATCATGATGCATTCCAAGAACCTCGCTTCATTTCAGCAACATTGCACGTGTGGGATCTCAAAAAGCCGCTTCCATTCTCAAGTTGCCTACCAATCTTATGTTGTAGCCGTTTCCGGGCACTTTCGGTCCAGAACAGTGTTCCCTTCCACCTAGGATGCCTCGAAAACAGCAGAGATGAGAATGTAAGCCATTTTTGTCTTCAATTTTAGTCTTCAATTTTAGCCATTTTTGTGCAAAAAATATGGAAAAACAACTATACAAAAAGAAACCCTAGATTCACGCGTGCACATTGCGTCAGAGGGAGAGCAAAAGGGAAACTCCATAAATACACGGTTTGACGCATATCCACTTCCTTCTTTCCTCCGTCTCTGCATCAACTTTTCCCCAAAAAACGCATCCTCCCCTCCACTTCCACCGCAAAACCCTCGACGGTTCCCCTGCCCTTCCCATCCGCCATGAAGAGATCACGCGAAAGCTTCGACGCCGAGGAAGGTAATGAGGTGGCGTCCGTCGTCGGCGAGCCATCTTCTGCTGTCGTCCCAGCCGCGGCCAGCTCTGGTACAGTTGCTGCTGCTTCCGGCGAGGTCACGCCGGTGGAGGAGGCGCTCCGTGATGTCTCTTCGGAGATAGATCGGAAGAAGACGGAGAAGATGGCCCATCCCACGCTGTCGTGCCATCTGACCTAGAGGCTGCGTACAAGGAGATTGACGAAAGCTACGACCAATCAGCTGAATACGCCATGTGGGGGGGCATCTCCGCTAAGCTGACCAACGCTCCGACCGCCGCGCCGCCCGCTGCGCCGACTGCCGCGCCGACTGAGGTAGTAGATCTATTTTTAGTGAACTTGCCATGTATTTTTGATAATGCCCTTGTATTCACAGACTGGTAGTAGATCGATTTTGCTTTGCACTATGTGGTTGTTCATGTTTGCCACTTATTTTGGTTGTGAGTTGTGACTTCTGTGAGTTGAGAGAACTAAGATAGAAACCTCTATGTGTGTGCCTAGGAAATTTATTTTGTTCTATGGTGGATTGGAGCACAACCTGATGGTACCGTGTGTGTGACTAGGAAATTTATTTTGTTCTATGGTGGATTGGAGCACAACCTGATGGTACCGCGTGTGTGCCTAGGAAATTTATTTTGTTCTATGGTGGATTGGAGCACAACCTGATGGTATTGCATGCACGTGTGTGCCTAGGAAATTTCTTTTATTTTTTGATGGATTGGAGCACAACCTGGTATATATGCACGTGTGTGCCTACGCAATTTTATTTCTCACCTGTTATTTACATTAGTTCAAATGCCATTGTATATCTCATCATGTAATAATTACAACTGCAACTTCATATGTAATGTTCAAATAATTGTACAGTGTGTTATCATCCTAGATTCTCCTATTTATGATGTTACAACCTATTTTGGGTTGCAATAATCTTTACATTATTTCAACTTCAATTTCATATCTCATTTTCTAATAATTGTACACTCTGTACTATGTTTTAATAAAATTCAATTAATATAGCTTGGGTAATTTGATGCGCAAGATTTTAGTTACTCCCTCCGATCCATATTAATGGTCGCTAAATCCGATGTATCTAGACATATTTTAGTGCTAGATACATCCGATTTAGCGACTATTAGTATGGATCGGAGGGAGTATCTGTTTTTGTTATGAAATACTGGGGCATATTACTCTATGGTTGCATGGCACATTGACATCAATGAGCACCATTCTATGTGGTAGAATCGAAAAAAATTCCTCATTGCAAGAGTTAGCGGTCTAGCATACATAGAAATTGTATTTTTGATACTGGCCTTGTATTCAAAGAAAGAGAGAGTAGATCGATTTTGCTTTCAAATATTATTCTGTTATTTCTCAACTGTTATTTACATTAGTTCAAATGCCATTTTATATCTCATCATGTAATAATTACAACTACAACTTCATATCTAATGTTGAAATAATTGTATAGTGTGTTATCATCCTAGATTCTCCTATTTATGGTGTTACAACCTTTTTTTGGGTTGCAGTAATCTTCACATTATTTCAACTTCAATTTCATATCTCATTTTGTAATAATTGTACACTCTGTACTTTGTTTAATTAAAATTCAATGAATATAGCTTGGGTAATTTGATCCGCAATATTTTAATTATCTGTTTTTGTTATGAAATACCGGGGCATATTACTCTATGGTTGCATGGCACATTGACATCAATTAGCACCATTCTATGTGGTAGAATCGAAATAAATTCCTCTTTGGAAGAGATAGCGGTCTTGCATACATAGAAATTTTATTTTTGATAGTGGTCTTTTATTCAAAGAAAGAGGGAGTAGATCGATTTTGCTTTTTAATTTTATTGCTTTATTTCTCAAGTGTTATTTACATTAGTTCAAATGCCATTTTATATCTCATCGTGTAATAATTACAACTGCAACTTCATATCTAATGTTGAAATAATTGTGTAGCGTGTTATCATCCTAGATTCTCCTATTTATGGTGTTACAACCTTTTTTAGGTTAATCTTCAAATTATTTCATCTGCAATTTCATATCTCATTTTGTAATAATTGGTCACAGTAGCTTTTAGGTTAATTAAACGTGCATGCCTACATGGATTCTAATTATCAGATTTGGTTATGATATACTAGGTTTAGTATAGGTTGTACATTTCATATCCATTTGAATTCTTCGGCAATAAATGATATAAAAGTTAAAAACGAATGAGCAACTTCAGTTTTCAGTTAACATATTGGCTTATTGCATTTTAGGAGCCGAGAGTTGAAGAAGAGTCATCTGATGGCGGACTGGCCTTGTTAGATGGTCATGGTTCTGGGGATGGAGGCTCTGGAGAAGATGATGAAGATGTTGAAGAAGTACCTTCAACATCACCAAATGTTGATGAAAAATCAGCTTGCAACGTCCATGTATCCAATCTGGTGATACTTCAGCTAAAGGAGCAAAAGGGGGTGCACACCGACTTTGTTCTTCAAGCTGTGGTAAAGCCGAACCAGCGACCATCGTCTTTCATGGTTTCGCGTGTACTCCTTAGCAAGTTGGGTACTACCAACTGGCGCATTGTCCAGTCTCACGAAGAGGGAGACTCCGCGTATCTTTACATCAAGATGCGTAGACAGGATGTGCTAAGGTGTCACGGGAAGAGGTACGAGTGGGAGGGAGAACAAGTCACCTTCCGTAAGGTGAATAGACTCATTCCACTCATACCTGATCCCATGGAAGCTGGCCCAGTTCACAAGATCTTCTAAGTTGTGCCTGTGAAGACAATGTTTCTTTTGTTTAAACTATGTGTTGCTTCCAGTACTCCTGCATGATGCACTATGTGAAACATTATGTCCTTTTTATGTTATCGTTTAGCAGAGCTTATTAATATTGTTAAAGAGATGTTTCTTTTTTGGAGGGCACGCAATTGGCACCTGATTTTTATAGGAGATAGTGGTTTGAGTACATGAACTTGACAGTTTGTTGCGAGCAACACTATCACTTACACCACTCCACACCGGCTAGTCCGAGAACTGCCCCACAGACTCAAAAACCAAACACAAGAGAAGGCCTTTCCTAAAAAAAGATCAGAGCCGCGTCGCCACAGATGCTGGTGCCTCTTAGGAATAACAAACTCCATCTTGACATCCCTAGTCGTCGAACCACCCAAAGGAGAATGGCGGCAGGACTAGTTCTGCCTCGAGGAGGGAACTACTCGAACACCGCCAGCGAGGAGAGTTGTCATTGAGTTCAAACCAGACTTCACGTAGCATAATTTGCACTACTAGTTAGATATAGCACTTGCAATATGAACAAAAGTACCAAGATTAATCCATAGCTCAAAAGTAGCATATGTACTACTCGAATAATTTTACATATACTATAATTACAAAGAACAAAAGTAGCATATATACTACGCCGCAGCAGGTGATCTAGTGCCAAGTGTGGGTCGTCCTCGCACTCCTTGATCTGCCTCCCTCCTCGGCCTTCTTGGCGTCACTCATGGGTTTGAGCTTACGGTACAACTCTAGGGAGAGGAACCCATTAATTGCAGCATAGGTGATGTGTTCCATGTCTAGCATTTGGTTGTCCCAGTAGCTGTGCCATCGGTAATCCTTCTTCTTCATGTTTTTGTAGACGGGATCAATAAATTTTGCTGCCATGGTAGCCATTCCAACTTTCTTTTCTTTGAACACATGAAAGTATAAATCTTGGATATCCTCATAATTTTCTTTTGGAATAGAAAAATTCCAGGTTCTCGCAAACATTTTCTTGTCGTTGTTGGTGTCAACACTTGCAAATTTGACGCCGCCAAAACGAAAAAGATCAGCCAGCGTCGCAGATTGCCACCAGTCACCACTGAAGTACACAAGTAACAAGAGTTTAGAAAAGTACTACTCCCTCCGATCCGAAAAAAAGTGCGTGAGAAAACTGTTACACATGCATGTCTGGATGAGTACTAGTTGCAGAAAATCTAGATGAGTACTAGTTGCCGAAAAAAAGAGGAAAAAATTAGTAGTAACACCAATCATAAGAACCAGGAATAACCAAATAGCAATCACAAGAACATGGCGGCGGAGCAGATGAGTACTAGTTGCAGAAAACAAGAGGAAAAATGACTTTAACCTGGAGTGATGGTACACCAGGACGTGGCGGCGTAATGCAAGCTGAAGGACGGCGACCTTCTTCTCGATATCAACCTTGTGGGATGTGTACTCGAAATCGAGCCCCATGAACCTTTCTTCTCCGCTATCAATCCACTGCTCGTACATGTCTACGACATGCTGCACCTCGGCAGGGTCGTTGGTGTACGTGACGTCGATGCTTTCCTCTCCATGGATGGGGACCTTAATCGTGCGGCAGAAATACTTCTGTTCGTCCATTCTTGGAAGAAGAAGAGAGGGGAGCGGATGGAAGAAGAAGAGACTGGAGTGCAGCGGTTGGAAGAGATGCAGTGGTGAATACGAATGGAAGTACAGGGGAGTATTAATATTAATTCTGTACGGAGCAGACTCGAAGTGGTTTCCGTGTGAAATCGATAGAAAAAAATTGGGAAGCACCTGTGCCGTGTGTGTACATAGACCTACTAAACCTACACAATGGCCAGCGCGGCCCACGATTTGTCCCATAGTACTCACTTGTTTGTGGGCCCAAACTAATAAGCCTATTTTTAATCTACTAAACCTACACAATGGCCAGCGCGGCCCATGATTTGTCCCATCAAAACAGCTAGTCTACGGCCTGACCTAAGGCAGCGTGCGTGTAATCATTCTCCCACAGAAAACCGCCGACTTCACACGCCTCCCTCGCCACGTGTTCGCCGCCGCCTGCCCTTCCGCACAAGTTTGACCTAGAATTTTTAGTCTACCGGCCGGCGCACCCTCCACTTCGATCATGAAGCCAACCAAAGACGTGCCAACTTGATCTTACGCATCTTTTTGCATCTTTGATCGTGATTATCACACCAGATCTGATCGTTTTTGTTCGTTTTTTCTCGCAGTGTCCAGTTTGTTTTGACAAACTAGGGATGTGTGGCAGTGATGACATGACGACTGATTATTTCGTCATAACCCTTGTAGAGGGATTTGAGGAGAAGACGGTAAGGATTCTAATCTACTCATGTACAAATTGGATTTGGATTTTTCGTGATTATTCACATGTAATATACGTAGCATATCTACCGGTCCTAGCTAGTACTCATTGTGTCATGTGTTAATCATTGATGTAATATACGTAGCTAATCTAGCTAGCAAATTTTTTGGGACTGTGATCTCTAGTAGTTATGGACGTGTTTTTTTTTATGAACTACCTACATGCAATTTCAATACTTGAAGGGTACCATTCTGAAACTATGAGTGCATGTTCAGTTATTTGCAGTACAGAACTATTGCTTCAATGTCCAATTATAGGAAAAAGTACAAATAGCTACTCTTGTAGGATATATCTACTTTTAGTAAGTCCAATTTACTACTGGCTCATAATTTAATAAAATACATGCTCTTATTTAGGTGATCCCCTGCTACATCAGACAATATTTCTTAAGAATGCATGCTGTTTTCCCTATGGAGGACAGAAATTTTCAAGCCACACTGATTACCAAGGAAGGATTCTCGTTTATAGTTTAGCTTAGCAACATCGACGGGATAACCTTTCTGAAGGGAAATTACTGGAAAGAATTTAGTAGGGTTTACAAACTTGAAGTTGGTATGGAGCTTGTTTTCAAGACCGACACACAAAGAGGCCAAACTGAGGTCATAACCGGAAATGACCCAATCATCCATCCGTGTAAGTTCTTACTTAATACAAAAAAATTATGTTGTGCACATAAACATTAATATATTACTTGGTTGCGGCATGTGTAATCCACTAATTTCAGGCGTATTACATTTTTACAGCATACTACCACATGTCCCCTGAGAGGCATCACATTGTTGACTCACTCTCTAGCACTGATGGGACCATGATTAACTGGAGAATGATGGAGACGGTGATCGACGCTGTTGAAAACTTGGATTACACTGTTCTATTCCACAGAGCTGGAGAGTATGAGGAAGCAGAATTGGTTGTCGGGGTGCTGCATACTCTGAATTGGACAAACAGCGAGAACTTCAATAAACACGTGGTAAATCTTTAAGAAAACATCTTCTCTTATGCGCAAAGTAATACGTGTACACTTGTTCTATTTAATTTCCTTTCTTTTAACATGATTATTTCCCGATAGCTTTTTTCTTGACTATAAGTCTTTGCATGCAACAGAAAATCCCAAGCCGTCTGATTCCTGCACATATGGCAAGAAATGGTACAATCACTATTGTTTGCTACCCGAGAACTGAGGTGACATCGACATATTCAATTTCTGATCTTGATGGTCGCTTGTGCGTCAGCGGGTGGAAAGAGTTCATGGCGAAGGAAAGTCATCTCAAACAGGGTGACAAGATGCTGTTATTGCTATACCAGTGCGCTGAAGGGCTCTACTTGTTTGCTACCCATGTCCCTGAAGTTGGTCTGTAATAGGAATGCAGTGATATTGATGGTTTCTGTGTGCAACTATATGCATGCAGCCCCGTTGCTACAATATAAAAACCGTGTTAAGACTCTATATTAGATTGTTGAATTCTCACACAATTTAAATGTTATGTTCTTTTAGTTTTACTACTTTCATGATGTCATTTTGTTTTTTATGCTGAGCTTTACCATTTTTGCTTTACCATATTGGATTTTATGACTCATAAAAATGTAAACAAGGGTGCAAACCACACATGCTCAATGGAAAAAATATCCAGTGATACTAGCCCCTTGTTCTCCCATGCTACCATTTTAAAAAATCAACTATAGATGTTTCATAAAATTCTGGAAAAAATTATTAATGTTCCCAAAGAATTTGTGTACATAATGTAAAAAAAATCCAGGTCCAAATTCGACCTACACATTGAGAAACAAAAAGTACAAATCAGCAAATATGCACTATATATTCACATTTGGATTTGTCTTTTTGGTTAGTCAATATTACTTTCGTATCTGGACATAAAATTATTACACATTGTTGTAACTCTACTCGTGATTTTTCCTAGATTTTTTTGAATCACCAAAACTTCATTTATTCGAAACGGTACCATGGTAGCATGCAAGAGGGCTAGTATCACAGGATATTCTCCCCATGCTCTGGCGAAATAGGCTGAATCACCGCTATATTAATATAGCAACCACCCGGTGCAACAGTTTTGATACAACGCCGGCTGAGGCGACAACCAATAAACGCAAAAGAAGAAAAGAAAAGGAGACGCAAGTGGATCGACGAAACGACCACTGCGCCCACCTACAAACTACAACCAAGCTGCTAGCACCGGGATGTCAAATACCAATCAACACCTTCAACATGGATAGTCGCGCTTCTAGGGTTTCCCCCGGCACATCGGGGCGGCGGATGCAGGGTAGACGCGATGCACTTCATGAAGGGAGGATGCCACCCGATGGCGACACCGCTCTAATATCGGTACTCCGACAAGGATTTCTCCCAAACACACCCTCACCACCATCCTTGATGATCCTTCGCCTAGGTGCCTCGCAACAACCGGACGAACCGACCACCAGCATGCGACACCACGGTGCAACAACATTTAACCAGGATGAGGGAATCAAATGTGGTGGGCACGGTTTATCATTGGCTTCATCATTAAGGACCAATTTACGAAAGATCAAATGTGGAGGCACGTTCACATGATGAAAATTTTGAGGAAAACCGTTTATACTCTAATTTAATCGTTTGCTACACGCACACCAACTACTACACACACGAACTCGAGTCCTCTCCCTCTCCACCCCCCGATTCCCCACCGCCGCCACGGCTAGCCCTCTCCGCCCCCAGATCCCCCACCGACACCCGGCGGAACGACGCCGCGACAAACGCCGCCGCAACCGCCACCGTCGTCCTCGCGCCGTCCAGCCGTCGCGCCGCAGGTAAGTTTCCCCGGCCGCCGTACCTTTCATTGTTAGGTTTAGATGTAGATTGAGTTATATGTTAGATGAGGCCTCTTTGATTCATAGGAATGCCATAGGAATTTTGTAGGATTAGATACTATAGGAATTTTTCCTATATTGCTTGTTTGATTCACAGGATCATATCCTATAGGAAATATTCCCGTAGAAATCTTGTAGTACAAATCCTATAGGAAAAGAACATGAGGTCCAACCTCATGGAAAAATTCCTTCACACAATCAAAGGAAAATGCTCTTCTCATAGGAATCATTTGGCCATACCATACCAATCCTACAAGTTTCATATCCCTACACTTTTCCTATCATATGAATCAAAGGAGCCCTATTATTGTGATTTTAGATGTAGATCGACTTAGAAATTAGATTTTCATTGTTAGATTTAAGTTTATTCAGCCACCAAAATTAGATGTACATTGTTAGATTTAAGTTGGTTTTTGAATGGTAAATGGTTAGATGTGTATCTGAATTCAGTGTATGGAACGCACCACCGCAGGCAATGAATGTATGTGAACAGTGTGGCTACAAGGAGTGCATGAACAAGAAATTTACCATTGTTCTACCAGAGGGGTTTGAAAACAGATTGGTATATACTTTCGGTCAATCTACTTTTTGAAAACTGACAATAAATTTGTACTAAAAATGTGTACTTCTTTTTTTTTTACAGATCATACCTTGCAGATTCAGGCGTGACTTTTTGGAGCATATTCAAGTTGCAATTTGGGACCACCCTAGAACTCTCGAGGTGAACTTGGTGAGCTTGAGAGTGCCAGAGCACCAGCACAAAGTTGTAGTCACACATGAGGATGGAAAAACATACTTCAGTGGTCAGCAATGGGGCCAGCTTGTTGAACGCTACGAGATGGATCCAACAGGGAGATTGACATTCTATCTCGATGAAGGTGATGTGTCCACCTACTTCCTCTACGATCGACCTGACGATGCTGAAGACACCGAAGATGATGTTCCCATAGCTCCCTACTGAGGATACACATGTTGTCATTATTCAGTCAGATGATGAGTAGGTATCGTGGTTGTAGCTGAGAGTTCTAGCTTTATGCGAACTTTTAGATTACATGTTAATGTTGAGTACTATCTGGTTGAATCTTTGAATGTTTATGCGGTTTTTTTTAATGCTTGTTACGTTATCTCATAATTGAATACCATTTGTGCGCTTCTAGTCAATATTACATACCCTTTTTATTTACCGATTTCTATAGGATAGTGATGTGGACTATGACATCAACGCCAATGATCATGTAGTATAACCTGTGTCGATTCCAGAAACACGCCAGTGGACACCTAGATAGCAGGGGCGTACGAGTTTCATGCCAGAACTGAAGAAAAACCACACCAATAACAGGGCTTTTCCGACTAGTGTTGAATATTAACACAACAATGCATTTCGAAATGAATTAATTTAATCATAAAATGAAACTACTAAAACTTAATAGAGCATTTATAATACTTGAACGTTATTGCCAAGGGAAAAACATATTGTTCACAAGGCAAATGGGCTGTGAAGACAAATTGTACAATTAATAGGCCCATACTCCGGTTGGGCCATTGGGAGAGCGAAAGGGCTACGTTTGTCCACCCGGTCTCCTCCAAACTGCCCTGCCCCCATATGACAACGCCGCTCTATCTGTTCTCAGGCGACTTCGCCGCCGTATCGGCCCTGCGCGACCGATCAATCCGCCACTATTACCTCGCCGCCATCCGAACTCGATTAGCGTAAACTATTGAACTGCCGCCAACGCTGCTCCGCCGACTTGTACTCAATCGCTGCTTCCGCCGCTCGTCAGACGCAATTACAAGGTTTGTACCAATACTGATGAAATCCTTGGTTTCCATCCTGCCGGTTCAATGAAGTTAATGGCGATTGCAATTGCTGTCAGATAGACTAGCTGCTTGTGTTCACATATGCGTGTCTGTTTTATCAGTTTCAGTTGTAAGTGTTAGTTTAATATTCATAGCAATGTCAGGAATTCAGGTACGAACTAGGTTTTATATTTTCATAGCCATGTCAGTTTCAGGTGTAAGTGTTAGTTTCAATCAAACGCTGTGTTGTGAAGTAATGTCTAATGTAATCCCCTGCAATTCTTACTTACTTGAAAGACCAGTATGCCTGTCTATTTGTTGTTTCGAAATACTTTTGTGTGAACTAATGTTGCTCATTTTTTTTTACAAGACCGGCTAAACGGAGATAACGCAAAATGTCACAAGACAAGAGCTGGATGGAGAAGGATAGAGATTCTGTGGAGTGGCAAAGTGGCATCGAGAGTTTCTTGGAACTTAGTTTTGATGGTGCTGAACCAGACGCAAGAAACTTTTGCCCGTGTACGAAATGTCTGAATAATGCTCAGAAAACTAAAAGGAGATCCATATGCACTTTCTTAAGAATGGGATGGATCCGTCCTACAAAAAATGGGTATTCCATGGTGAACCCGAGGAGGACAACATGTCTGAAGATTTTGATGATGAATACGATGCAGGTGGTGGTGAAGGGATATGTGACATGCTCGATACTCTGATAAGGGCCACAAAAGTGGGAAGTAATGCGGGAGACACGAGCGGTGATGGAATGAAACAGGAGCCAAATGCATCTGCAAAGGCGTTCTACAAACTATTGGAAGAGGGAAAAACATCGTTGTACCCAGGTTGTGAGGAGGTCACAAAGATATCTTTCATTGTGAAGCTTTACCAAATCAAGTGCGTGTCTGGGATGACCAACAGAGCATGTGACTTAATGCTGCGGATGTTCACGGAGGTGTTGCCAAAGGGTCACTGCATTCCTACTAATCTCGCACAAGTAAGGAAGGTCATTCGAGAGTTTGGACTGGATTACAAGAAGATACACGCGTGCTATAATGATTGTGTGCTATTCCGTAATGAGCATGCTGATGCCCAAGAATGCCCTGTCTGTCATACGTCTCGATGGAAATCAAGTCCAACCGTAGACAAAGCTGATTCATCGATCCGTAAATCAAAGAAGCAAGTGCCACAGAAAGTTCTATGGTATTTCCCACTCATTCAAAGACTGCAAAGGCTGTACATGACAGAAGATATGTCAACTGATATGAAATGGCATAAGGAGAAACGTAAAGATGATGGCATAATGAGGCATCCTGCAGATTCGAAGGCCTGGAAAAGCCTTGATGAAAGATATAGTCAGAAAGAATTCGCAAAAGATGCTCGCAGTGTTCGGCTTGGCCTTGCTTCAGATGGATTCAACCCCTTTGGGCTCATGAGTATATCACACACTACATGGCCTGTCATTCTGATCCCATATAACTTGCCACCATGGATGTGTATGAAACAAGAGAACTGGATAATGTCAATGATTATTCCAGGACCAAAGTCAGCAGGAAATAACATTGATGTGTACTTACAGCCTTTGATTGATGAACTGTTAGTTCTATGGGAGGATGGTGTTGAAGCATATGATGCTGCAACTAAACAAAATTTCAAGTTGTATGCATGCGTGTTGTGGACCATCAATGACTACCCGGCTTACGCAATGCTGAGTGGTTGGAGCACAAAAGGCAAGCTAGCATGCCCTTACTGCCACAAGCATACAGACTTTTTATGGCTCCGGTATGGTAGAAAGCATTGCTACATGGGACACCGACGTTTTCTACAGAAACAACACAAATGGCGTCGAAACAAGGTTATGTTCAACAACAAGCCAGACCATAGAGACGCCCCGGTGCCACTTACAGGCATTGAAGTTCTAAAGGAGCTTGATAGCATTCAGCATGAACCATTTGGGCGGTCAAATAAGAGAAAGCGACCGGAAACTAATCCCTGGCACAATTGGCGGAAGAAAAGTGTGTTCTTCCAGCTCCCGTATTGGCAGCACTTGCTCGTGAGGCACAATTTGGATGTTATGCACATCGAGAAGAACATTTGTGACAGCATTCTGGGTACTTTGCTTGAGATGGATGGGGAAACAAAGGATGGTACGAAGGCTCGCCTAGATTTGGAGTTTTTGAAAATTAGGGAGGATCAGCACGCAAAGTCCGCCGGTAAGGATAAGTACAAACTTAAGAAAGGCGTGTATGCTTTAAAAAAGGAAGAGAAGATAATGCTGCTCAGGTTTCTGCAGAGCATACGGATCCCTGATGGCTATGCTTCACACATTAAGCGATGTGTGGTCCTCGAGCAGTGCAAGTTTAGTGGACTCAAAACTCATGACTGCCATGTTATATTACAGAAACTTCTTCCTATTGCGTTGCGCAAGCTTCTGCCGGAGAATGTCCTTACCCCATTGCTTCAGCTCAGTAAATTCTTTTCCGATTTATGCTCCAAGGAGTTAAGGGATGAGGATTTGTTGAATTTGGACCAACAAATTGCAGTAATTCTATGTCAGCTAGAGATGATATATCCACCAGCTTTCTTTGATATTATGATGCATCTCCCAATTCATCTAGCTCGAGAAGCATGGTTTGCAGGGCCTGTACAGTATAGATGGATGTATCCGGTTGAGAGATACCTGCGTACGTTGAAGGGATATGTATGTAACAAGGCTCATCCAGAAGGTTCAATTGCAGAGGGGTACATACTTGAAGAGTGCATGACGTTCTGCAGTCGATTCGTTAAAGGCTCGCCTACAAAAATAAGTCAGTCCGAACGCCATGCAGATGGAGCTACAGATGAGGCACCAACAGGGATTAGCATAATGAGTGCAGTTGATTACTCCAAGAAAGGTTTTTCCCGTGAATCACTGTCTTTGGAAGCTCTTAACCAAATGAGGCACTACATAATAACAAACCGCGAGGAAACCGAGCCATGGATTCAGTAAGGAAACTTATGTATTTGTTTCATATCATGATATGCATTAACACTTTGGTTATGAAGTAACCATATATCATTTCTTTTTGAAGGGAACATATTGACGAGCTCAAAAAGAACAATTGTCCTAATCCTAAAAAGAAACACAAGGAAGATTTTGTTGGCTGGTTCGAAAGACGGGTAAGTTACTTTAGCATTTTCATAAATGTTTCTCGTAATAAAAAAACAATGGTGTATAGTACACTCACACATATTCTATTCCATGAAACAGATCAGACAACTCCATAAAGATGGGAAGGTCAACAGTCTGTTGTATACACTAGCTAAAGGGCCTGATCAAATTGCTCGTGTGTTCAACCGTACAGTACTGAATGGATATTACTTTCGTAATACCGAAATAGAGCTTGACTTGAGTACCCAAAATAGTGGCGTCGTAGTCAACGCGCAAGGAAGCACCAGCAGTACTGATTATTATGGGGTGATAAAGAAAATCATATTTCTTGACTTTCCTCCTGATAAGGAGGTTGTTCTATTGCAGTGCGACTGGTTCGACGTGCCTCCTGCCAATAGAAATCATAGTAAGGGGTATAGGAGGGACAAGTATGGAATTATTGACCTCGACACTAGTGTACACCGATTCACGGAAGACCCTTACATTCTAGGCATCCAAGCTGCACAGGTTTTCTATGTGAGAGATGTGAAGATCCCTAATTGGGCAAGTGCTATAAAAATGAATCCACGCAATTTTTTTGCTCCTTCGGTTTTAAATGGTGCAGACCTAGATGATCTTGCAGAAGGAGATGAACGTGGTGATGCAGATGTACAGGATGTCGTCGATGCAGGAATTACAGTTCCAGAATTTACTTTACCTGACGATATTACTAGTTGGTGCAGAAATGATGATGAAGGAACCAGCGTTGATGTTTCAGTCATAAATAATTTAAGACCTGCTGATTTTGACGAAGACCAAGTCGAATATGATGCTGATACTGATGATGATGAGGCTTACATAAATGATGGTCATGTTGCTCCTTTGGTAGAAGATGAATTGGATGATGACCATGGATTCTTTGTGTAGGCTGTCTCTGCACTGTTTGGCTTAAAGGTTTTGCCATGAACATGCATGGATGAAAGATCGTGTAATAACATAATTTTTGTTTAAAGATTCCAAAGTTCCAGTGTTTAGAAATTTTGAATTTCCATGATAAATGTACTAGTGAAATTGTGTCTTATATGTGTTCTTGATTGATTATTAAGTACTGTCACTTGTTGCAACATTAGTAAAATGCTAAGTGCTGCAGAAATTCAATTGCAAACAATATTTAAAAAAAATTGTGCTCACCAAACTGAGATACTGGACCAAAAATGAATTGTAGTCCTAAGAAAATTGCAACAGTGATCAAGGGCACGGCCCATGAGGCCCGTTAAGCTAGTCTATGAATGGTCGTTGCAAAATAACTTGTTCATTTTCGCAACAGTACGGTGATTGTTGCTTTACGTTTAACCTATTACCATACGACCCAAATTGTCGCAGTAAACAATAGGTATTGCCGCAGGATAAATTTGAGGCGAAAAACATATGGTATTGCCGCACGAAAAATTTGGTTGCAATAGTTAGCTTTTTTTTGCAACAATATTTGTAACTACCGCAACACAAATACAGATGTTGCAATATATGACTGAATATCACCACGAATGCTTATTTCGTTGGAATACCATGTCTCTAAGGCAACAAAAGGAGTGCCTCGCGCAACAAAAATACTCTGTCGCAACAACGCGCTTGTATTCCAACAGCAGTACAAATCGTGGCAATAGGAGGCCTCTACCGCAACAGAACGACAATTTATCGCCACCAAAATGATTCGTGGAAATACGAGTGCCCTATCACCACAACCTGAGAGGTCGTGGTAATTTGTGATTATATCGCAACGAAAAAAACCGCAGCTACAGATTTCGTTGCAAGAGACCGGTTCTCTTGTAGTGTATGTAGTAATGACAAAATATTAGTTGTAATATGTTACACTAATAGTCTTGTCATTTATTCAAGTAATTTTATCTGAATTAAAATATGTGATGAAGGGTAGCACAATAGACTAGAAGAAAGTTCCATGCTAGATTTGAAAGAATTTCAAAATTAAAAATATTGTGACAGATACTACAACAAAGGCTAAAGTATATAGTTCTGTTGTCAACTGATTATAAGCGTATTTTGTGTCAAGGAGTTCTTTATCGAACTTGGTGAAATTCCAAGAATGCTGACACTATGAAGCTACATTTTCACAATGTTAGTAACATTAGTTTAAGCTGGGAAATTAAGGTATCACCGGAACTTGGTGAATTTCCAAGAATGCTAACACTATGAAGCTACATTTTCACAATGTTAGTGACATTAGTTTAAGCTGAGGAATCAAGGTTACACCGATTGACCATATATATACAAAGCCATCTCATTAGAGAATGAGTGATGCGTGTAGACGCAAAGAACATGCAAATACAATAGGACCTGAACAGTTCAGATCTTTTTGATGATGTTTACCACATGCAAAGCATGGTAATAACACTGGAACGCCATATGTGTTAAGTGCTTACAGACTAGATTATTGACTCTAGTGCAAGTGGGAGACTGATGGGAATATGCCCGAGAGGCAATAATAAAATGGTTATTATCTTATTCCTTGTTTATGATGAACGTTTATTTCTCATGCTAGAATTGTATTAACCGGAAACGTTGATACATGTGTGTTTAATAAACAAACAATGGTTCCTAGTAAAGCCTCTCTTTTAACTAGCTCGTTGATTAATAGATGATCAAGTTTTCCTGATCATGAACATTGGATGTTGTTAATAAAAAGGTCATGTCATTAGAAGAATGTAACACCCCAATTTTGTTAACAAAAGTGTGTGGTTTTGTGTTCATCTCATACATGCATGAATCCAAAAATTTGAATCATGTTGAAACAATTTAAGTTGTTAATTTAAATGGTTTGAGAAAATTACCACAAATAGTACTTAATTTGGTTTCCAAAGTTTTGTTTTGAAAAATAGTTCAAATACACCAAAGCAAAACATGGGTTTGTTGGAAATTTTATAAGCTTCCCAAAAAGTATTTTTTCCAAATTTTCTTTTCACGAAAAGGTCCTTAAAACTTTGTTTTGGTTCTGTTTTAAAAAGGAAAGGACCATTTTGCAAATTCCTAAAATTACAGGGGGTTACCGAAAAGTCCCCTTTTCTTTTCCTTCTTCTTCCTTTGGCCAGAAGGACACCTGCGTGGCCGAGCCCCCGATGTCGAACGCCACCTCCTGCTTGTGGCTTGGCTCGAGAGGATAGACGAGGAGAAGTATGCATTGTACCTTCTCCCTCCCCTATCGCTCACTCTCTTCCCCTCTATCGTTGTTCCATGAGTTGCCTAGTTCGGGCTTTCCATTTGGATTTGCGGGGATATCAAAACGTTTTCAAAACTAGGACGTGGTGATGTATCGGCGCTCTGCGGGTAGGTAACCGTCGAGCATTGCGCACAGCGATAGAGACCCGGCAGGAGATGGCCACTCCCTATTGGCGGTCCATCTCTACTCGGAGCGACTCATGGAATAGGCGAAGCAAGGGAAAGATCGTGGTCAACCTTCATCTGCCGGCACTTCCCGGACTAGTGCTAATCATGTGGCATTAAGAGTTGGTTGGTACGTGTGGTTAAAGTTGTACACCCCTGCAGGGTTAAATATTTTCGAAAAGCCGTGTCCGCGGTTAAGGACGACTTGGTACCGGATTCTGTGATCATAGACAACTTGAACGGAATGACTAAAACTTGTTGATAACGAATGAAAGATGCCTCCTCGGAGATGCCGAGAGGGGTTACCTTGTAGCATGAGGTAGTGGAACAACTTGAGGAGGTGATCTTTGAAGCACGAGGTGCTGATATGAGTTGGTGGATTAAAAAGATGATGATTTCAGTAGTTGAATAGCTTTCTCATCTGTTTTCAAAATACTCCATGAGACGTGCTACTCCTTCCTCAATTTGAAAAACAAAGATGGCTTTATGCAAAATAACCTTCATAACTCTTTCTAAAAGAAGCAGATATATAATAGGTTAACTAAGTCTTGTTGAGTACCTCCCGTACTCATGTTTGCTTCAACTTGGTTCAGGTGGAGTTCCTCAGTTCGGTGGTGTTTCGACGTGGACATCGATGAGTAGTTTGGGGTTCCTAGGTAGCAGCCTGGAATCTATGGGCTGGGACGTCGCCTTATGTTGCGGCCTCTTAGGCCTTTTTGGTTCTTGTTGATTAGCAACATAATTTGCCTTCCGTTGTCTGATGTAATGTTGGGTCATGTGACCTCTCCTTGTAAGCTATACTCTAGTAACATCTGTTTAATAAAGCTTCATGTTTAGAGTACTGCTTTGATCGGTTGTTGGTTTTGAGCTCATTGTTATACACTTTTGGCTATGCCTGCATAGTTGTCGCAGTCGAGGGGTTGTGGAGCCGATGATCCATGTCCGAGCCCGCCTGTCGATGTGATCGGCCTGGGGCGAGGTAACCCCAGTAACCCTCGATTGTTGTTGCACTTTCTAGACACATAGCAGCTCTGTATAACTTTGGTCCCGTTCCTTCAGTTTCATCCGACTCGTGGACGCTTGGGTATGCATAATTGGTTATAACTAGCAAGGATACAAGGAGTAGTAGACCGGGGATCCGGACTACGTGTCGATGAATCCGGTCTGCCTGCCGTTGTTTGTTGCGGCCGGGGATGGTAACCCTGAAGCCCTTGTGAGTCCATGGCTAGGAGCACATAACAGTATGTATATCTCTGGGTCCGGGGTCTGACAAAGAATGATGTGATGAACACATACCCAATATCAAGATAACAATACGATCAAGTCATTTAGTTTATATTGTTATATCTTGCATATGAAGTAACTTACTCCTTAGACCATGAGATCATGTCAATCACTGATACCGGAAGGGTGCTTTGATGTCATCAAACGTCACATCGTAACAGGGTGACTATAAAGGTGCCGTTAGGTATTCGGAAAGTATTAGTTGAGGCTCATGGATCAAGAGTGGGATTTATCCATCCAAAATGACGGAGAGATATACTCTGGGCCCTCTCGGTGATATCACATCGAAACCGCTTGCAAGCACGTGATATGATCACAAGGATGTTATATCACAGGAACGAGAAAAGAGTACTTGTCGGTAACGAGATTGAACAAGGTATGGTTGATACCAATGATCGAATCTCGGACAAGTAAAATATCGCGAGACAAAAGGAATAGTTCACGACGTTGTTGGTTCACACGATCACGAGAGTCATCGTTGAATATATAGGAGTCATCACGGATATCCAGATCCCGCTGTTGATTATTGATCAGAGAGGATTCTCGATCATGTCTATCTTATTCGCGAACTGTAGGGTGACACACTTAAGGTTCGATGACGCGTTTGAGAGGATACGGAATATCGAAGAATACTTTGGGCAGCACCGAAATTGTTTCGGGGAAAATTGAAATAGTTCAAGGGGTTTTTCGTCGAATGGTTGTTAATAGAATTAACAAATGATTCGAGGTGCTATATGCAAATGTTTGTTAATGGAATTAACAAATATAAATAAAGAAATAAAAATGTTTTATTTATTTATTAAAGAAAAACCATTGGATTTTCTAAGTGGAAAATTAAGGGAGCATGAGTGGGTGTGAGTGGAGCTTCCACTCACATGAAGAGGGAAGAGGTGGGGGCACCCCATGGCTGGCCGCACCCCCCTCTTGGGCTGCCTCCCCCTCCCCTATAAAATGAGGGTGAGAGCTCCTCTTCTTCACACACTTGTCCCACTCCATTTCCTCTCCACCCGCTGCTCCATTCCATGGTCTCCGGTTTGGCGAAGCCCTGACCGTGGGATTCTTCTTCACCATCACGCCGTCATGCTGCTGGAGTTCCGAGGGATCCTCTACTTCCGCGCCCCGCTGGATCGAGGGAACGGAGGTCGTCATCAACCGTACGTGTGACCGATCACGGAGGCACCGCCGGATGCGGTGCACTTCTTCTCGCTATCGGGGTCGGTGTGAGTACGACTACGCCAACAACGAGATTTGATCTCGTAACTCTTTGTGTCTTCAAGGGTATGTGTTATCCTTAACTCTCTCTTTGCCCGTTGCACTTCGTCTCCTAGATTAGATCTTGGCCTTTCGGGTGTCTCTCGCGTAGGAAAATTTTTGTTTTCTATGCAACGACCCCTTCATTCAGATATGAACATGTTATTGTTTCATGACTATAATTATGTTTCTTGATCAAACCTGCAAGTTGTTTACACATGTGATTGTCCGAAACCCGAGGCCCCAAAGTGACAGAAATTGGGACAACCGGAGGGGGTGGCTGTGATGTGAGGATCACATGTGTTCACAGAGTGTTAATGCTTTGCTCCGGTGCTTTATTAAAGGAGAACCTTAATTACCAGTAGTTTCCCTAGAGGCCCCGCTGCCACGGTCTGGTAGGACAAAAAATGTTGTGCAAGTTTCTCATTGCGAGCACGTATCACTATATTGGAACACATGCCTATGGTTAGCCTAGAACTTGGATGCTTTATTATTATTATCTGCAATGCCCACGTTATAATTATTTCATGAGCTTAGTTATCCATGCAACGCCCGTTCATCTATTCTCTCTATGCATACGGTACTCCCATCCTATTGTTTTCCGCGATTGCTACTGCTGTTACTATTTTATTCCTGCTATTAATTTATTATTGTTGCTTCTATAATACTGTTACCACTGATAAATTGTTGCGAGAAAGTCTACTTTCAGGTGCAGCTGAATTGACAACTCAGTTGTTAAGGCTAATAAATATTCTTTGGCTCCCCTTGTGTCGAATCAATAAATTTGGCTTTTACTTCCCTCGAGGACTGTTGCAATCTCCTATACTTGAGGGTCATCAGGGAGTAATAGATTACTGAAAATCCTATTCTAGCTATGTGAGTTGTGGGAAAACTGCCGTGCGCTGTGTGAGAACTGGAAATTGGTTGGCTTTGAAAACCATCAAGTGTGGATTTAATAGTAAATGTCTGTAATAATCACAAGATCCAAAGAGGTTGCTTATATGCTACTTTATAACAATGTTCTTCACACCGATTGACATATAAATCACCTTTTTATAGGAATTTTTCATTTTTCATTTTTTTATACATAAAGCTAACAAAATAAAAATTGATACCATAAGATTTGTCGAATGAAATCTTGTCGGGTGTGCGACCTCGTTGCGTGCTCGTGGGAGCAAGTGTAATTTGTAGTCGCCCAAATTGCTTAGGCCAACTAAACAAGATCGCCACGCGGTGGCATAAATTTTAGAGCATCTCTACCCAGTGTCCCAAGACGCCCCCAGGCCACCTCATTTAGCTCCGGCGAAGCAAAAGTGGAAAAAATGGCCTAGTCGCGCCCCCAGCGCCTCCCTAGCATCTCAAAATAGCATGGGCAAACACTAGATTTCTCTTTTTTAGGGACGGCTGGGAAGATTCTTCCCCACAACCCAAAATAGTGTTGGCGGAAGCGTTTTATCCCACAGGACGTGCTATTTTTGTTCCCGCAATGGTCCCGATGTATGTGGTTACTTTGGCCAAGTGATTGCTTATATCTTCAAGAGAAGGTTTTGTGCTAGATAGTGGGTTCATGCCTCCTTCATGTCAAGGCTAAGACCAAGGATGTTATGTTGGCACTAAGAGTAAAACAACGGTGTTTGCATCCACATATTGATTATAAATAGATTACATTATTATGTACAGTTCTTAGTGCAATTATCTGTTGCTTTGCAACTTGATACCAACAAGAGGCAAGCATATACGCGCTCTTAAGGTGGATTGTTAGTCATATATGCAGTTGGATAACGGTCTATATATGTTTGACATAATGAGTACATGAATATTATAATGAACTTTGCTTGTCATAATTATTTGTTGTTACAATTTTATCAATTGCCTAATTGTAATTTGTTCACAAAACATATTTACTTGTTTTCTATTGGAGAGACACCACTAGTTAAACTATGCCCCCTCGTCTATTCTTTTACATTTTTTACAACATCGTTTACTTTCTTTTACTCATCACTTTCTTGATGATCCATTTTAGTTTTATCACTATTTTCTACACCATACGTTTAATCTATTTTTTTAAGCAAGACGGGAAGCTTCACAACATTCCTGAAATGTTGGGGGCAAAGTGAGTTTGTGTGTTGAGTGTAGGTCCACGCCCTTCAACTACACACCATAGTTCAGGTACCATGCTGGAGATCTTGAAGTCCTACTGATTAGATTACCTTGGTCTCAAAATAGAGAAAAAACTTCATGCTATGCTATAACACCTTACTCTTGGGGTCCCCAATAGGTGGTGACACTTGCACCACACCAATGTTATATTTAATGTGAGGACAGT
>CM054061.1:59887043-59937618 GCA_028641055.1 Alopecurus myosuroides
TTGAGATTGGTACAATGTCGACACATGGCCCTAAAAGCAAGTCAACGTCTTGAGTTCGGATGCTAGCGCACCCTCAAGAAATTGTGAGTTATAAATTCCACGTCTTTTCTATGGCCTTAAAAGCACCTCCGAAGCGATCTTTTCTCCCCTCCACACCCATGCAAAGGTTGCAGGTAGCGAGCGTGCGAGCTTAGACACAACCAGGGCCGTTCAGGTATAATCCTATGTTAACGTTTGAGGGGTAATTCCTCTTGAGTCTATTGGCTTCGTTAATTTTCCAAATATTCCAATCTACGCGCTAGCTGTATAAGGTCTCGCTCAAACCGTGGTTGACGCTACACATGATCCTGATCTGCATATAGTATACTTGACCTTTTTCTCAAGATGCAATGTGCAACTATAAATCGTAGGGATGGATATTAGGGCGGAGTATACTGGTGCATCTAGCCCGTCACCTTGAAGAATCTTGGGAAAATGCCATTCTAGATGCCTCTAAATCCTAGCATGCCCGAAGTCGGACATGGATAACCACACAAAGTATTGATTGAAAATAGTGGTGTTCTTCTCATATGGTGGAAATACTATGGGAGTGAAGCCTCTTCGTCTGGCTTATATTTCCTTCTATCGCAGATGGTGTGTGAAAATTTAATATTGTACCAACTATTCGATTATCTACATTCGTTGTCATACTATGTGTGGCTTTAGTTGTGGCAATAATTTATAGCTCACTTCTCATGGAAATTTCAGGACATTATGTCCAGCCAATTTAAGATTTACATCATTTTTAGGCTTCTATACAAATTTAGGTGGAAATAACTTGTTTATGTATTGTGATATTTATTTATAAAAAACGGAAAAATGTTTCATTTTTTGCGGCATCTTTTACCTTCGTAATAGTTTTCCATGAGATTAGTCTATACTCTGAAAATTTAAAATTGAAAAATATACTGTACATGGTAAGTACATAAACTTCTCATATATGTCTAGTTTAGTATATCAACATGTAAATTTTTTAGCTTCTTACATCCAGATGCAGAAGTGATATACCTTAGGTCCAAATCACAGGCTAACCGAGCTAATAATACCAATGTGGCATGCTGACGTAGACCATTTGCATCGTGACAGACATTAGGATAGTCACCTAATTTGCTTAAGTAGCCGCACCCATAGGTGAATATTAGGAAACAGTAAGTTTACTTATTACTAGTTCACGTAAAATGACAGTATTATGGAAAAAGCACATATGATCGCATTAATCATATTAGTTAAGATGGATAATCTGTCGAACTCAATTAAGTTCAATGTCATTTTGTTGCCGAGTATTGCACCCGCCATTGGACTACGCTAAGGAGTCTAGCTCTCACCTTTCATGTTCCTCTATCACTATCGCACTTTCTGCGTTTATTAGTGATGCTATGGAAACCAAGGCTTAGATCATGTAAGCATTTTCCCCACAAAACCAAAAGTATCAGACTTACTGTTTGCTTGCGGATGATACATTGCTTTTCTTCAATTCCGAGCAGTCGATGAACAAACTTCCGTTGTAAAGAATAGCATTAACAAGTATGAGTTTTTGCATATGGAAGCACAGAAGCCCAACCAAGTGTGTTCCATGTTGAAGGGCGTGCTGGAGGTGACACGGACGGGTTTTGAAGCAATTTTTTTGGGGCGACCATCCCTCAGTGGAATGAACAAAGGAAAAGTTTCAAACATGGATTGGGCGGAGAAATATGTCTCTGCGTGTGGTAAAGAAGTGCTCTCACAATCTGTAGTCCAAGTGCTTCCTATGTACACGTGATGAGTGTATATATGATCTCCGAAATTTTTAACTGTACAAACTTTTTTATTCTCTATTCAACTGTGTAAATATATAGTTCACTGACCAACGAAAAATATAAGGACTTTATAATTTAGATTTTACATAGTTTTGTAGCATCTATACATAGGTGGAAATAAATTGTTTATGTATAAAGGTATTTATACTCAACGGACAAATGTTTCATTTCTTCCGTGATATTTCACGTTTAAAAAAAAGTCCACGTGTTTTATGTGTACTAAAAAAATTAAGAATATTACAATATTCATGCTTAGTGCAGAAACCCGGGGTGCTTGGTTCCAGGTTGGTTGAGACTAACCCACCCACACCCCCCCCCCCCCCCCCCCCGCGCGCGCCCTAGTCCCGGTTGTCACAAACCGGCACTAAACGACCTCCACGTGGCTGCGGTAAAGAGTTGGGGTGGAGGACAAAAGATTTTGTGTTTATTTATTTATTTTGGTGAACTTTTGAGTAATAAAGCCCTTTATCAAAAAAAAAATTGGGGTTAGGTTTATTTTTTTCAAAAAAATTATTTAAATTGTTTAACCGGTTCCCAGCACGCTTTAGTTTTATCTCTAATTATTCTTAATTTCAATTCAAATCGCTCACTTCTAGTGACACTTGCCAAAAGGTCACCCATCTGCCGTCCAAAGCTTATCTTCAGTAGCAATCCATGCGAAGAACTTGACCTTGGGGAGGGTGTGGCGGGGGCAAAATCTTCCAATCCATACTCTTCACATTAGTGTAGGTAGCACGGAAAAACGATATATATATCCGATGAAAATGACACACAAGTCTTTTGGGTGTTTAGGGAAAAAAAAATGATATTTGTAGCTACATACAAATGAGATCTACATCTCCACAAGCTTATGTTGTCAGCATTTCAGTAAGATGCACGGAATTTTGAATTTGTGGCCTCACAATCCGAATCCAGCGCAGAGAACCTCATCTGCGTAGTGACTTTTCAAGTACACAGATATCTTCAGAGGGAAAATACCTGCACAAGTATTGAAGTGAAGAGAAGCTACGCACGTACCCAACCAGTTATTCACCGCTTCGTCGCCCACAGCCGGCAGTCCCAAGTACAAGCTCAGCATCAACGCTGGCTATACCAACAAAGAGCAGTTCCGAGCTCTCGGCGCGCGCGGCAGATGGCGTCGAAGCTGCCTGCGCCAGGCCCGTGCTTGTATATCTCTAGTCTATCTTCTAGCTTAGACAGCAGCCGTTACTGCCCGTTACACAACTATTTTTTAGATGCAGCGACGCTAGCTAAATAGACCTCAAACGTGAGATTTTGAACGACTAACCCAATAGCTCTGATTTTATAAAGAATTCTCTTTGACTGTGGTTTTGTGAAACTTGTTATTTTGAGGTGATCTAAATTTATTTATGCTGATAAAAGAGCGAACTTCTGACGAGTGGCACGGAGCGCCTCGCGGTACGGTACGAGTTGTTATCAAGTTGGAGTTGCATTCACCGTCACCGACCTAGTTAGGCCAGGACCGCCTTTATATACCTCGTGTAAGCCGCCGTAGGGGACAAGCCACACATTATAAATCCCGCCGCGTTTGTAATCTCACCCGAAATAGTGAAGTATTGCTGGATGGCGTCCGTGGTTTTTTCTCTTCCTTGTTGGAAGAGTTTTCCACATTAAAATCTGGTGTCCCCGTTGGTTCTATCTTGTTTAACTTCATCGTTGTTTTGCTATTGCGTGTAACAAAACTCCTAGCCCTTATATTGTTGTACTGATATTTTCTCAATAAATGGACAGGAGAACGAATTTGATAATCGTGCTATTACGGTTAAATCCTCTGCAATCTGGGTTGGTGAAGCCCTTTCTAGCACCTTTTAGAATGATGCCACCAAGGTGGAGCGGGCGTTCGCAATGGTCTCACCTGCCGCGCCTCGTTACAGGGTGTGGAGGAACCCATCTTTGGGGCGGACGCGCACGAGGGAAGCTGAGGGAGATAATTTGGAGTTTCCTTGGTGACTGATGATGCTGCAGGTGTGTGCCACCAGGGCCGTGTGTTGATGATACGACTGGTAGTTGTTCATGTTATGGCTGGGGGGTTTCTCTTTCTTAATTCCGAGAAAATTATAATTTTAGGATGTTTGAAAATATGTTGGCAATCAAAGAATCAATAAGAAATTCTATACTTCGCTAAACAGAATTAATTTTTCACTCGTATCGTGGCCGATGCTAGGGATTCTTCCTCCTCCATATATGTAGCATGTGTCGGGAAAAACAAAAATACGAATATGAGCATCGCCCAATTGATCTCATCAATGGGTTGCAGAGGTACGACAGATGAAAGTCATGCGGAGAGGTACATATATATTGATGAGGAGGTTATTAGAGCATCTATATCGTGATTGAATACCCCATAGTGAATTTGCCATTCCCTGTATCATTAAATCCTAGTGTGTCTAGTCCCTTGGTACATTCTCATATGGACATGGATAAGAAAAAATAAAAATAAAAAGCTAGTAAAAATATTCAAAGTCCTCTTGTATGGTGGGCATAATAGAGGCCGTTCACTTTGGCTGACTTATGTTACCCAATCTTGTTAGTGATTTATACTACCCAATCTTGCAAGAGTGATGTGTGGCACTTCAATTCAGTACCCACTTTTTAACTCTTTATTAGTTGTAGTATAATGTACAACTATAGTTGTGGCAATAATTTACCTTTCAATTGCTCGCACGTAATTGATTTTATGATACAATCCGGTGGAGTGGAAGATATCACTAGTGGGGGGCAGCTCTTTTGCCCCGGTTGGGGGGCGGGGGGGGGGGGGGGGGGGGGTTACGCACCGGCTGCCTAGCCAGGTTTCGCAAACCCGGGCTAAAGCCCCCCCTAATGACCCGGTGGTTGATACCAACCGGGGTAAAAGGGGTGCCCACGTGTGCTCTGCGCAGCGTGCAGCCCCCCCCCCCTTTACCCCGGTTGGTAACGCCAATCAGGGCAAAAGGTTCCCTACAGCGGCAGAGATTTGGCATGTTTCTTTTTTGGCTGTTTTTTGAGGTGTTATTTCGGTGCTGTTTTTTTTCTTCGGTGAGGCTGTAAATGACATATTTTTTGCACATTGATAGTAATCATCATAAAAATCATTGCATGCATTGATATCATCAAAAGAAAATTACATTGATCTCAATTAGATCATTACATCCGAATAGAGTTATACACATTGAGATCATTACATGCAGATCATTGTTTATACTTAACAATGCAATTTTCCATTTTCAGCTATGACCTCCTTCAGCAGAAAATCCGCAAATTCCACTTGAAATTCTTGTAAGTGGTCTGCCGGTAGGAGCTCCCTCTGGAGATCGTGAAGCGTTAAATTTATCCTTCTTCTTAACCCTCATTCACGATTGTCCTTATGTTCTCCATGATAACTGTACGGACAGTTATTGCGGGAGATTTCTCTGTTAAGTTTCATCTACGCACAAAAAATGATGATTTTTTGTGGGCGTTAGTAGTTGTCTACGGGGCAGCTCAGGATGATAAAAAACCAGAGTTTCTGTCCGAGTTGGTTCGAATTTGCGAAGGGGAGCCCCTACCTATGATTGTTGGAGGGGATTTTAATATTATTAGAAGGCAACATGAGAAAGTAATGACAATTTTAACCCTCGATGGCCATTTATTTTTAATGCCATAATTCAGAGTCTTGACTTGAAAGAATTAGAGATGTCAGGGAGACAATATACGTGGACTAGCAGATGGGACATTCCAACTCATGAGAAGTTGGATAGGGTTCTGGCTACCGTATCTTGCAAACAAAAATACCCTCTCGTTACGGTTCTGGCGATGGTTCACACTGAATCAGATCATGTACCGCTTCTTATTGACTCAGGAAGTTCGGCTCATCTAGGGAATAGATCGGTATTTTATTTTGAGTTGTCGGGGTTGCATCAAGAAGGTTTTTTTGAGTTGATCAAGGAGCAATGGAACTCCGTGGTGACGGGGGAGACTCCTATTGAGAGGTGGCAGAATAAAATCCGACATCTCCGTAGTTTCTTACGAGGGTGGGCAAAAAATTTGAGCGGGGAATACAAGAGATTGAGGGAGAAGTTGATTCTCCTTATTCAAGAATTAGATTTGAAAGCGGAGTGTGGTCCTCTTTCAGTTGATTAAATGAGGGCCAAGAGAGAGGCTGACTCTCACTTATCTAAACTTCGTCGTGATGAGGAGTCTAAGTGGGCTCAACGTGTCAAGGTTAGACACATTCAATAGGGTGGAAATAATACAAGATATTTTCACCTCATAGCCAATGGGAAGCGTCAAAAGAAGATGATCTTTCAGTTAGAACAGGATGAGGGTACAATCATTGGCCAGGAAAATCTGAAATATTTATTTCTGAGTACTATAAAAAGTTGTTTGGGGCGCCGGCTCCAACTACGGTGTCGATGTTTGAATCGAGAGTGGATGATATTGCTCAGGTTTCCGGGTTGGAGAATAATATTCTAACACGACCTTTTTTCTGAAGAGGAGGTGTTCGATGCTATTTCTCAGATGGAGTTAAATAAAGCACCGGGACCGGATGGGTTTCCGGCAGAATTCTATAAGAAATTTTGGGTGGTTCTTAAGGATGATCTTATGGCATTATTTTCACAGCTGCATGCTGGTGATTTAAATTTGTTCAAATTGAATTTTGGTGTCATAACATTGC
Source organism: Alopecurus myosuroides (assembly GCA_028641055.1). NCBI lineage: Eukaryota > Viridiplantae > Streptophyta > Magnoliopsida > Poales > Poaceae > Alopecurus > Alopecurus myosuroides. Next base: position 59,893,533 of record CM054061.1, read on the forward strand.
TTCCTAAGAACGAAGATGCTAGCCGCATTGAGCAATATAGACCAATATGTTTGCTTAACGTTAGTTTTAAGATTTTTACGAAGGTCGGAACAAATAGGGTGACGTTGATTGCGCAAAAGGTGATTAGACCTTCTCAGGCAGCTTTTCTCCCAGACAGAAATATTCTGGAGGGAGTTGTGGTGCTTCATGAAACGATTCATGAGTTGAAGCGTAAAAAATTAGATGGGGTCTTGCTTAAGATTGATTTTGAGAAAGCCTACGATAAAGTGAATTGGGTGTTTCTTCAGCAAACTCTCTGCACGAAAGGCTTCACGCCGCAGTGGTTTGAGTAGGTTGCTAGGTTTGTGCAGGGAGGGAGTGTGGGGATAAAGGTGAACGATGACATAGGTCATTTCTTCCAAACCTTGAAGGGATTGCGTCAAGGTGATCCATTGTCCCCTATTATTTTTAACCTGGTAGCTGATATGTTAGCGGTACTAATTGCTAGGGCTAAGGAGGAGGGTAGAATAGGTGGTTTGGTACCCCCATCTAGTAGAAGGTGGTGTGTAGATTTTGCAGTGCGCTGACGACACGATCTTATTCCTTGAGCATGACCTGGAAAAAGCGGTTAATATGAAGCTTTTGTTAGCCTTCTTTGAACAGCTTTCGGGTCTAAAGAATTTTTTTCACAAAAGTGAGATTTTTTGCTTTGGTATCATCAACATATCCCGATGTCGAAGACTATATTGTTTGCATTGAGAGAAATAGAAATATCACTTGAATTGTAATTGTTTATACTTTGCAGGACTACGGAAGATCCTATTCAATGACCAGTCCTACGACTCTGAATTTGCGCAGCGCATTTCGCTGCCCTGAGCTAACCCAGGAGTGAAAAAGGTTCCAGCTGTTACACTGGTCCTATTATTTTTACCGAGTAAACCTACTCTATTCTAATTCAGCTATGGTTTTGTTGCATAGGTTCTTCTTCACAACACTTGCATTTTTTGTTATTTGGTTTGCCTCAAGTCTTGATCTCCATGCTCAAGGTAATACATACTAAAAATACCATGGATAGTTTTTATATGAATATCACACTTAATGCTTTGGGTGATACTTATAGATACTAAGCACCTTTTTCTTGACACAGAATAAATACCGAATCTTGCTTTACTTTTTTAATGAGATATGTTGGTAAATATGGAAATTATCAGTGCACCCGTATTACACATTTTAGACTTCCGTAGGTACAATTTGAACAGCGTTTCTGCTCAAGCTTTTTTCTGAGACTCGTGTAGAAAACCCTCCTACACATGGGAGGTGCTTGAGATTTCTGTCTCTGAAGGTGACACCATGCTACTTTGCTTCAAGTATTTTAGGTGGATGAATCTGTGCTCAGTTTTTGATATAAGTAATTACACTTCAAGAAGTTGTTCATCTCATATCATTGCGTCTCTTATCAGCATATAATTGATAGTATTTTAACAACAACAACATCCATGTACTATAGGGAGAGTAAACGTTGTTTATGACATCATGCTCCATACTAGCTGTGGCACATGTCTCTATTATTATCTTCATAGCTGACAGAGCCGGTTGCAAATTATCATTGCCCTTAAATTGTCAATTATGAATCATGGTGCTATCTTTTCATTACTTGTGGCGACCACATGAGAAGATCATTGAAAAGCTGTAGCCGATGTGGTAACTCCACTCTCGAGATGTATCTGGGAATGGAGGAAATAAATTTAGTGGTGTAGTTCCTACTGTACGAAAGCTAATGAACCCTTTGTGGTGTAGATGGAAACTGCAGGACCTTTTGTGGTGTAGATGGAAACTGATTAAGAGCATGCATATCAGTTTTGTCTAGAACTATTGTATGTTATTCTGGACATGATTACATTTCTGCAAGTTACTATATCATTAGTTTTTGGAAGAGGAAAACCTCGAAGGAAATCCGCCTTGTAAATCTTTCCTGATGCATGAGTGTGCCTATGGATCATTTGTTTTTTTACACAGCACAAAACATATGCAACTTTCACAGCTCTTGCAACCTATTACAAAGAAGTCATTCTTTTTTAAACCAGAAGTAATTGTTGTATGGTGGCATTTTTTCTGCAACGAGGATGCATGTTCCCCCCTGAGATACAATGTATTATAGCTGGCTTTTATATAAAATTGCAGTTTTTAGAACATGTTTTAATCATCTATAGAATATTTTAGTAGTAAATATTAGCTTTAGCTATAATCTCGGTAGAAAGCGAGCGTTTTGAGCGTAGCTGCGTCGTTTTGTGTCTGTGAATGTGGGTCCTTTAATTTTTTGCTGTCGCTGGGTGTAGCCCGGCTCATTCATATGTCCGTGCGCTGCAGCTGTCGTCGAGCTGGTGGTCGGTGCGTTGACCACGTGTGTGTGTGTGATGTAGTTATTGTGACTCGTGGGATGGTGACCTTATCCTCTACGGCATCAATTCTCGAGTGATGGAGAGAGGCAGTGGAAGCTAGGGCCCCGGCGCCGCCATGTCCCTCCGGCCACCATCTGACCTCGGCGCCACCAACAACCCTTCACCAAATCGTTGGTGCCCTATACTCCATGCGTTGTGTTCCCGTTCCTGTGCCAAACGCCGCGACCCTCTCCGCCCCCACACCGGCCGTCGTTTCCCTCCCCTCGAACTGGCTGCCATCGGCACTAGACAACATACACAGCCGCACCATCGGAGGAGGTCGCCGCCGAGGACCCTGCCCGCCTCTGCCCCGTTGTCATCAAGCTCGCCTTCCAGCTCTCCATTAAGGTCGTTGTCCGGTGGTGACGTAGAAACCTGGCGCTGTCTGCTGCAGCTTCGTGGATAGTGAGGTTGTTCAGAGGCAAGTTATTACCGGCTGTTTCATATGATCAATTTGTGTGGCGCAGATTAGTTCTTTAGGAGTTAGCATGAGAAATTCTCCCTTTTAATCGAGTGGCACTGAAATCAAAGACCTGCAGTTTGCGTGTTGTGCCAGCAGTTATTAACCACCTTATCCTGACATTGTTAGCTAAGACTTTGCGATGTTTGCAGTGGGTGTATCCGATTTACAGATGATACAATCCAAGTCACCAATCTCCTGAAAAAAAGAGTCCCAAAGGTAACCATAGTACTTTGTTATGTCACCCGCCACTTCGTTGTGGCAGGCTGTGGCTTCGGCGACAGTGTCCCTTGTCAGCGGTCCTGTAGTCGAAGTGGTAGAGAGACAGGGTTTGATTTGAGTCCACCCGGGAGATATTTATTCCTTTGATTTAATGGGTGTGGTAGCATTTTAGTGTAGGTTCCAAACATCTTGACATGTCGATATCTATCTTATGCTTCATTCATATCTATCAATTTGTGAGCCTCAAAATTTGCCTAAAGAAAGGTTAACGTCGTTGCTATAAAAATTCAGACATGGAACATAAAGGTGATGACAATATTCTTGTTGAATCTTAGTAGGCTTCCTTATGGGAGGTCAATGGTATAGTTCAGACTGAGAACCCAATATCCAGAGGCTAATGCTATTATAGTTGTTCCTCTATTATTTCTCAGTGTGCATTCCTAGAATAGAACAGAGCAGGCTAACGGAAGTTGTATGTCGAATAAATCTTTGATATATATTTTATTTGTTGCTGCGTTATGTCTGCAACTCATTTCCATTGGTAGTGGGTAGGCACTGCCGTGGTACCATCTAGATCCAAAGCCAGTTTTTACCTGGAGTTGAGCTGGGGTGCTGCTCTGGCCATGTTCCAGTGTAGTTGTTCCATGAAAAATCCAATTTTAGATATGCATTTAACCTGTGAGTGTCTTACATAATCTGAAGGCTTATTGATTGAGAGAAGTCAGGTATTCGCGAGATGTAACAAGTCATGAAACTAATACATTAATTGGGAGAAATTGCCATGCTATCCATGTGATTAATGTGTTAGTAGTAAGAGAGAGAAATTAATTTGCAGTCATAAATGTTGAACAGAGGGCGAAGAGAAACTTATGCAAAAGAGAGAATATTTCATTTAATTTGCATGCTGTTGTACAGCCTAGATATTTGAAAGGAAGGGAAATAAATATGCTAAGGGAAAGAGAATAAGTATGTTGTTCTGTGATGTACATATAATCTGAACCACTAGGAGCTTGACCTTCACTCACTTTCACTACAGAGCCAGTCTCTATAGGAAGATCTTTGTTGGTATTATGAAGCTAGTGAATCCATGAGAAATTTGGGAAATTTCACGCTGCCAATGGCGGTTAGTCTCTACTCTCTATATTCCTTTTGTCTGCATTTGAATTAACAAACCTGTTGAAGATTCTTTGGACATTCTCTTAATCCAACACCCCAATGGCAGTACGATCTGCAACTGGGCATTGCAAGATCACCTCTGATTTTGCCATCCTTTGATGTTAAATTTTGTTTTTATTATGAGAGATTCCTGGTTTGTCCTTGGCCGCCTACAAAATGCTTGAAATAATCACGAATTCTGTCTTTTTCAATATATATACCACATAAAATTCATGTTTCCGCGTATTTTTGTGCTGAAAGTGTAGAAATTAAATATTAACATTCGTTCGTACTTTTGTCCTTCTATCCCGAAGGTGTGATAGAACATAGTGGGCCTGATGTTGTAGTTAATCTATATATAACTTTATTGGTTATGCCGTCTTTACCATGCATGCAAATGGTTTTCATGTAGGCAATTTGTTACGCGAGGTTCAGTCGTTGAACTGACATGTTATGCTTTTGCTGTTCTAGGCATCGCAAACCAGCTTGTGTTCTCTAGAAAGTGGAATCTGCTGATGTATACAACCGGGGCGACATTGGTATGCCTTTCAGTTTGCAATATCATGACGTTGTGTCAGCTCCTGGTGTGCGAACAGATCACTGATCACTCATCTTTTCAAAGATTTGTAGGTAATTTTTAATCTCAACATTGACTTCCAACTATGCAAGATTAGATAGGTAGCAGACGAATAGTGTATATGTTGTCTGCTGAGAAGAAGTGACATGTGGTTTATTTTGTGCTTCGGAACTTTTGAATTTCATAGATATATTCATAGTTACCCGTTTTCAAAACGATGGGCATATGAAAAAATATAGGTATATTGTGAGGCAGTCAATAATAATTAATATCACAAATTGAGTTTATCTTAAAGTTACACTCATCCGTTTGATATTAAGATGTTCAGATGTTGATATTCATATAAAATTGCTTATCTTTTCTTTGCTAGCTTGACTGTTCCGGTACAAATCTCAAGCAAATAAATCGGAAGTATGGAACTGTGTGTATGTTGCTGACTTCATTTACTCCACTGTAAATTTGAGGCTCATGCTCTCAGCAGGATGTACTAATTGAAGCGGGAGAATGAGCAAAGCTCTATACAGCTCTATCGTTCAGGCATTCGGGTACATCCATTAGGAGAAAATCTGAAGCTATAGGTCTTGTGAAGGCTCGGCTATAATATAAGTGCTTAGATAATTTGCTATCTTCTTTTAGTACATAGACAATATTTCAACATTTGAATCCGATACATCTTTGTGCATCACATGTTGGCTCTTTATCATGGAGCCCATGCAGCTTTCCAATGTCTGATGGATACTTATAAGCTACATCCCCTCTAAATGGATAGTTACTTCAATTTAAGACCCCGTTGTTAATACGTAACTTTATACGACAGATGGAAAAGGATCAATTTCATAGTGTCGGTAACCTTTGCACACTTGTGAGAACAGGAAGAAGCAATCATTTATATCATGAAAATGTTCGACTTTTGAGTGATCCTAAAACAAGTAATGAATGTAATCATCCGATGTGAAATAGAAATATGCTTTGACTGGAAACATGGTATAAAAGAAGGGGTAACATACACTGTTCACAAATGAATTTCCAGATATCAAGCCAATGCAATGAATAACTTTTTAGTTGCGGCTCCAACCAGATTTGTGTTGGCGACACCTTTGTTTCCAATGATTTTGGAACTACAATAGATGATGGCATGCCTATTGTGAATGATGGAATAGATGAGCTTAAAATTTCGCAATATCCATCTCTCTCCCTTTGATTGGCCGGCACATGGAAGAACAAGACATGCCTAGATCTATCTTTCTCATCTCGATTTGAATGTTCGTTAAATTAATGCGTTCCTATGTGCTTTTTTCCCCTTTCAAGGTTCGGAGGAACAACTCATGTCCAAATCAATTTTTTTGTTCATCTCTACTGGAGTGTTCATTCACATCTCCAAATCTGATTAATTGTTTTATTTAGCCGTGTTTGCCTGTTCATCTATCGGAGTTCTTGCATATGTTATTTTCCTTCGCGTCGGTTGCAACAGCATGATCACAGTATGATTTTTGTTTCCTTTCAGGTACCAGCTGGAAACCCCTTTCTTCTCCAAGGACACCAATTTTCATCGCATCCAGTTCTACGCTTCACCGTTCTACCTTACAAAGGTGACGAGATTGACAGTAATGGAGCTATCATCTCTCCAGGTATTATAATGTTTTTCTGCCCATTTTCCTCTCTTTGAAGAATTCCTGATCTGTATTACTCTGATGTGTTCAGGTCCTGTAATACAGTAACAATCGCCCCATGCTTTTGTTTTTTAATATTTCATGCAAGCAATTTTATGGGTGGGATTTGGTGTTACTTTCTCGCAGCATACAAGTACAAAGTTTAATCCTTAAGCTTCAGGTGGTGGCTGACATCTTTAAAAGCTGGATTGAAGAGTTCTGCTAGAGACACTAAGAAGCTCATTTGAATGACCTATTTTGTATATGTGATCGCTTTGCAGCAGAAAAATCTCATGAAAAAATGATGTCATAAAGACTTCATTGTTTAGGACTTCTCAAATTGTTCCATTTATTTAGTGTTTTGCCACTATTTTTTCAACGATGGTATGGAGAAGTCCATATGAGGTCTTTGTGCTCGCTGGCGTGGTCAAATGTGTCCTGCATGCAGCACCCCAGTGCACCCTCCTGAGAACCTTGCTCTTGGTTTATGGATTGCATCATAACAAAATAGAAAGCTGCGCTAAATGCATTACACCTGGTAGATATAGCAAAAATGCTTGTGGGTACACCAAGCTGACCATGATGTATGATAATGCCTTGCAGTCGGCGAGGCGAAGCTCGCCTGTTCGTCTAGTAAAATACAATTTGCAATGGGTCTTTGAAGTAGGCATGACTTGTCTTAGCTAAGCCTACATATTTACAAATCAGAACCGGAATATGGCCATGATTAGGACACAATGGACCGTCAAAGAGGCTGATCGTGGGGGGCTGGGCTAGCGCGCGAGCGCGCGACAGTAAGCTAATCGTCGATCGGTTTCCGACACACCAGCACTTGCTATATTAGGAAACGTGCGTATTCCCTTTTTTGGCTAACGTCAACGCGCAAGCGCAAAAACGTAACGGCCACGTCCTTTTTACGGAGAGAACGCGCGCGCGCCAGCCTGGTGACGTCAACACGTAAAAAGCACGGACGGGGTCCGTTCGTTTTTTTATTTTCTATTCCCTTTTTCCGACTGTAGCTATTTGTTCACAGAAAATTAATTTTTCGTAGAAAAATTAAATTCCTTTTTGGGCTAGTGAATTTTTAGGGTAAGAATAAAAAGGGTGGGAGATATCTAATATAAAAAATTCCACTTCCAACTAGTATAATTTGTTTTAGCTTTCTAACAAAATAAAAAAATTACATTCCGACTAAAATATTTGTTTCCTCTGATAAGTGCGCAGCCCGATTGAAACAAAAAACTGAAGAATCCCGATGTATAAAAGTTTCATCTCCCCCACAAAAATACTTGATAAACACATTCTTAAAAAAATGATAGTTCATATATTTATTTCATCCCGCTTTTGATAAAAAGGTTGTGAATAATGATTTTGGGTTGGTATTTTTGGTTACTTCCTCAAAAAATATGAGGAGGATTACTTCCTACTGATTTCGCGAGTAAAATACATATATGGGTTCATGGACGAGATCTCCTTGAAGATGAAAAATACATTTAATTCACAGAGCCATAACAAAAAACACAAAAGTTTATTAATTCCGCTTTCAAAAAGAAAACGGCAAACAAAAAACTCATAACAGAGTACAACTTAAAAATGAATTAATTTTTTTCGTAAAAGCAAACTTCTAGCGGACACCAGTGATACGTTGGGATGGACGCGGTTAAATTTGTTTTCAAAAAGGTTGGTAGTTTCCATTCATGTCCCTTGATAACTTTCTTTGGAATAAAATATATATAGGTTTTCAAAAAGAGTGGTAATTTCCATTCATCTCTCTTGATAACATTATTGGGAAAATTGTATAAAGGTTTTGAAAAAGTTGGTATTATTCGTTCATCGCCGTTGTTAACAAATTATTGGGAATAGAGTATATGCTGGTTTGTAAAAAAAGTTGGTAATTTTCATTCATATCCCTTGATAACATTGTTTGGAATAGACTATATACTAGTTTTTGAAAAAAAGTTGTTAATTGTAATTCATTGCAACTTATAAATTTCTTGGGAAATAAAAATATATATTGGTTTGTAAAAATGGGTTGGTAATTTCCATTAACTCCCTTGATAAGATTCTTGGGGGAAGTTATAAAAATATATGTTTTCAAAGGGTTGGTAGTTTCCATTCATCTCATTTGATTACTTTGTTTTCGAAAAGAAATATATATATGTTTTCAAAAAGGGTTGGTAATTTCCATTCATCTCAGTTGATTACTTTGTTTTCGAAAAGAAATATATATATGTTTTCAAAGGGTTGGTAATTTCCATTCATCTCCGTTTATAACATTTCTTGGGAAAATTATATATAGGTTTTTAGAGGGTTGGTAATATTCATTCACCACCCTTGATAACATTCGTGGGAATAGACTATACATTGGTTTCTAAAAAAAAAGGTTGGTAATTTCCAATCATCTCCCTTGATAATTTCTTTAGAAAAAAAATTATATATTGGTTCTAAAAAAGCAGGTAATTTCCATTCAACTCCATTCATAACATTCTTGGAAAAATTATATAAAAGTTTTTGATGTTTTGGTAATTTTCATTCATCTCCCCTTGATCACATTATTGGGAATAGATTACGTACTGGATTTTTAAAAAATGTTGTTAATTTTATTTCATTGTCCCTTATGAATTTCTTGGGAAAATAAAAATGTATATGGGTTTATAAAAAAGAGGTGGTAATTTCAATTATCTCCCTTGCTAAAACATTATTGGGGAAGTTATAAAAATGTTTTCAAAGGGTTGCTAGTTTCCATTCATCTGCCTGGATTACTTTGTTTTGGAAAAAGAAATATATATAGGTTTTCAAAAAGGTTGGTAATTTCCATTCATCTCTGTTGATAACATTCTTGGGAAATTATATATAGGTTTTTAAAGGGTTGGTAATTTTAATTCATCACCCTTGATAACATTCTTGGGAATAGACTATACATTGGTTTCTAAAATAAAAGGTTGGTAATTTCCATTCATTGCCCCTCGTAACTTTGTTTGGAAATAAAAACATATATTGGTTCTTAAAAGGTTGATAATTTCCATTCATCACCAGTGATAACATTCTTGGGGCAGTTATATAAAATATTGACAAAGTGCCTCTATAAGCCATGCCATTTAGTGGCAGTTTGCGAAAGTGCCACTATAGGTTAGACATTTAGTGGCGCTTTGTCAGAGTGCCACTAAATGGTTGTTGCACACGAAATATTTTCTACTACCGAAAACAACAGAATTTCCTAATGGCAACATAATTAGACAAATCAACCTCATAAACTTAGTTTTGTGCACGAATTAAACTACATAGAACAAAGCTGATTCTTCAACATTAAAACTGGGGTAAAATGATCTTGAATCATACCTAAATCCGATACTACTACAGCACATCCTAGTTGATGATTTTAATGAACTTAAGACCAATTTCCTGCGGAAGAGGTTCCACCTTGCCTAGCAGAACAGACCTTGCGCCTATATGCGCAGCATCCCTGAAGTCAGTCCATCCTTCAGTGATTACAATGTAGTCGTTGCCTTCAATATGGTATGAGCAGTCAATGCTGTCTTCCACTTCATCTTTGTCTTCATAGAGTAGGGCTGTCCCATTGACATTGTACCCATAGCCCTGGACTGCCATTGCAGATATGTACTGATATTTGAGAAGAACAATTGGATTTGTTAGTTTTTTGTGGATTCTAGCAACAGAGTACAACAGGTAATAATATTTCTGTTTTCACTAAAGAACTAACCAGTGCATCAAAGTGTTCATTCTCCTCATTCATCCTGTGCGCAACAAACTGCTTCTGTGCAATTGGTTCATAGAAAGAATCTTCTGCTGGGTAGTGCACATATTTGTATATGCCAAACAGGATGTCTGCCATGTGCACTTCAGTGATATCTCCAATATCAGAGAAAAGGGTCCTGTGTAGAATGCTCCGAATGCTTGATGGCACATCAGCCAGAACTGTCCAAAAATAAGAAAACAGTTAGTCAGTAACAGACACACTACCCAATTACTGCACCTACTTCAAGATCATTACACTGAAAAAATGCAATGCAATGCAAGAAAACTGCCTGCATCGCTACTACTTCACCTAGTCGAATCATTATTATCTGCATCTTTCAAAACAATGGCCAATGGAACTATCAACTTACCAAAATCATTAATATCTGCATCTTTCACACCCCCAAGACTATTGTAGACAGTGAACTCGAATAAGTTTTCAGTGCTGTTAAACTGAAAACGAATGATGTCTCCAACGACAACATTGTAAACCCTAGTCAGAGAGAGCCAGTAGGGCCCAGTTAATGCAGTCCTCAATGGCTCCTTTTTAAGTAGGAAATCAAACTTGCGAAACCCCGGGCTCCTGGCAACCATCCACTCCCCTTGAACAAAGTGGTTCAACCTTTCCATGAAGTAGCAGGGAATGACCTGCAAATTAAATACAAAATCATCATGAATGCATCAGACAGATTTGCATAGAAACAACCGGCCCAGAATTGAAAATACATTCTACTTACCACACTTTGTTGCTGCCCACCCTTGATCACAATGTCAAATGAGTCTGCATGCCTCGCAGAACGACCACAGTAGGCTGCTGTCTGCATACAGAACTGACAATCCATCCCTACGAATTATCAAGTAACAAGGTAACAGTTATAAGCCTGAGAAAAAGGATTGATGTACAATCGTATCACAGAGGATGATTCCAGTATCTAGATAACTTACTAGCAAACTTCAACAGGAGATCTTCAATGAGCCTTACGAAAAAACTGCAAATGAATGTTAGGCAAAATGCAAACACTGATGGAGAAATCACAGAAAGAGAATAGCAGTAGAATGGACTCGCGCGCTCACCTTCCAATACTGACAACAGCAAATAGAAAAGAGAACTCCCCTGAATAGAAAAGGAACTGCCACTTCGCAGTCGTTGGCAACTTTAAAGGGGGCCCCACGAAATGACAGTTCCACCCCGAAATGACAGTTCCCCACTACGCCACTTCCAATTTTTTTTTCTTTAACATTTAGAAAATACGCAGTAAAAAACCTACAACTACCTTCTTGATTAATTATTCTTCTACGGTACAAAACGGCTCGATTTGACATGATCATGAAGGGTTGAACCTTCCTCATTTTACTGTGCTAGTTATTAAGTGTTTACAATTCCCTTCATGATCATGTAGGGTTGAACCTTCCTAACTGTGGTGGCATGCTATTCATGAAAGTATAGTCAAAAATGAAGCCACAAAAAAATACAAATTGAGAAACTGTTGACTATTTGCCGTTGTCAGGAAGGGTTAAACCTTCCTAACTGTGTCGACATGCTAGTCATGGAAGTATGTAGTCAAAATGGAGACACGAAATAAAAACAAATTGAGGAACATGCTAGTCATGAGTGTAGGATCAAAACATACGAAAGATAGCTAATACTTGGTTCAAATAAAACTTATTACAACTCCTCAAAGTTCACTTAAACATGGAAGACTACCCCATCAGTTCACACAGTACTAGTTCATATACCGACTTCTCCATCAGTGCACCTAATTGCATGAGCTTTGCTTCCTTAGGGTCCACGTAGTACCGTTGAAGACGGGGAGTGATAGGAAAGTACGAAACTGATGGATGCTCCAAGGCTGGTTTGTCTCTCCTAGCTCTTCATCTATGCTTCTTTTCCTCTTACGATTTGAATTTTTCTTGTCATCTTCATCACCCCGAATATCAACAAGGTAGTATGACCCATTTTTCATAGCTTTACTAATGACGAAAGATCCCACCCAAACTGGGGCTAACTTGTGTTTTCTTTCTTTCACCTGTGTTAGAACTAAGTCACCTTCTTTAAAAGAACGGTGCTTGATTTTACGGCTATGATATTGATACGTCATAAACGTATCTATACTTTCGGATGTTCCATGTTGTTTTCATGGTATTTGCTACATGTTTGCTATGCACTTTATATCATCTTTATCGATTTTCAGGGACTAACCTATTGACAAGATGGCACAGAGCCAGTTCTTGTTTTCTATTGTTTTTAGTTTCAGAATAGTTGTTCTAGAAATATTCTCGGAATTGGAAAATTTGAAGCCCAGAAGTCTTAGAATTATCGAAGGTTTCACGGAGTCCTGAAGATACCCGGGGGGGGGGGGGGCACAGGGGGCCACACCATAGGGTGGCAGCTGCTACGCCTTGATGGTGCCTTGACGGGGAGATTTCTTGATGATGATGAATTTTAAGTCCCCGACAACAGCGCCAGAAATTCTTGATGCTTGTGATGCCGTGTTGGGAACCCCAAGAGTAGGGTGTGATAAGTACATCAGTAAGAATTTCGCTCAGTTAAGAACCAAGGTTATCAATCCAGGAGGAGAAAGATGATCTTCGGAAGGTTGATGCCACTAACGGTGGTGATGGCGCCTCACCGATGTCAGCAACAACTCGGAACCTGCACACAACACAACCAAAATACTTTTTCCCAACGGTACAGTGAGGTTGTCAATCTCACCGGTCTTGCTGAAAACAAAGATTAGACGTATAGTGTGGAAAATTGTGTATGCTTGCACTAAGTAAAGAAAGCAGGGAATTATAGTGGTTTGTTTAACAGTGTAGGAAAATGGACCGGGGTTCATAGGTTCACTAGTGGTCTCTCTCCATAAAAGATAGCATGCTGGGTGAACAAATTACAGCTGGGCAATTGACAAATAGAGGTTGCACCGTAGTGCACATTCATGACATGATGACTACTATGATATTTAGTGCGGGCATTACAACAATATACATAGACCGTAATCCAACTGCATCTATGACCAATAATCCACCCTCATATTATCATCCGAAACCCCTTAGGTATTAAGTTGCAAGCAATAGATAATCGCATTAAGCAATGTGTGTAATGTAAGCAATGATTGTGCACGCGGGCACTCACACCGCTGTTTTCTCCCTAGTGGTAGCAGCACATCCTCCCAAGTCATGTTTCTGTCACTCGAGCACAGGCGAAAAGGAGGCATGAACCCAACTATCGAGCATAAATAGTCCCTCTTGGAGTCACTAGCAACTACTTGGCCAGAGCAACCACTAGCAACGGAAAGCGTGCAAGATCACAAATAACATATGCAATAAATACTATAATCAACTTGGCATAAGTTCAATATTCATCGGATCCCACCAAACACAATACATAGAATTACATAAGAACAATGTCGATCATGTTAGGCAGCTCACGAGATCTAAACATTGAGGCATAGGAGGAGAACATAACCATCTAGCTACTGCTATGGACCCGTAGTCCAAGGATGAACTACTCACACATCACTCCGGAGGCAGGCATGGTGATGAAGAGGCCTCCGGTGATGATTTCCTGTCCGACAGGGTGCCGGGCGACAGCTTCAGAACCCCCTGATCTAGGGCTGACGATGACGGCAGCCGCAGAAATTTTCGAGCATTTTTGATTAGGTACGGAGGGTTTTCCTTCGGAGGGGAATAAGTAGGCGAAATGGCGACGTCGGTAGGCCACCAGGGTGGCCTCACCACGCCCACGCGCGGCCAAGGGGGGCCGCGCCTGACTATGGTAAGGGCCCCCTGGTGCCCGTCTTCGACTCCTCTTCGTACTTCTGGATGCTTCCGGGGAAAATAGGAACTTCAGAATTCGTGGGGTCCAATTCCGAGAATATTTCCAGAACAACTTTTCTGAAAAAAAAATAGTCGAAAACAGGGAACTGACACTTGGCATCTTGTTAATAGGTTAGTCCCGTAAAACGTGTAAAAATGCTATAAAGAAGGGAGAAAACATGTAGCAATTGGCATAATATCAACATGGACCATCAGAAATTATGGATACTTTGGAGACATATCAAGCATCCCCAAGATTAGTTCCTACTCGTCCTCGAGTAGGTAAACGATAAAACAAAATAATTTCTGAGGTGACATGCTACTGCACAATCTTGATCATAATATGTAAAGCAGAGCATGTAAACTAGGATCAAATGAACTAAAGGTGTGATCTATATTTGATATCAACAAATAATGCATAAACAAATTAGAAGAAAGAAGCAAAACTTTTAATGAACCAATACTAAAAGACTATCAACCGTGCAAAGTTTATTAGAGATGATTTAACCTTTCAAGATCAACAATATCATGCACGTCAAACGATCTTCACAACCCCTGTTAGGATCAAGTCAAGATTTCCACATGATGCAATGCTTCAATCTTAAACTATTTGCGCACTAAAAACAAGCAAGTGTTCTGCGTTGGTCCCTGGCACCGGGATGTTATGGAAAATAGAACATTATGGGGGGTTTGGAAGGTCAATGGAAGAAAGGCTCACAAAGCTAAAAGTGGTCATTAGACAAGAGAAAGTCTTACAACCGAAGCTATGCAAGGAGTAGGGATTTCCACACAACGGATGCACATAGAGCTATAAGTGTATGAAAGCTCTCCAATGGAACTAGTGGGGGTGCATCAAACTTGCTTGCTCACGAAGACCTAGAGCTCATTTGAGGAGGCTCATCATTGGAATATGCAAGCCAAGTTCTATAATGTAAAGTTCCCCACATAGTTATGAATGAATGATAATATGAAAAATTTCTCCAAATTGAAGCATTGGTGCTAAACATGAAGCACAAGTGTGGTATAAAGGATAGTGATGCGCCCCCCTCTCTCTTTATTCCCTCTTTGGCCCTTTTTTTCTCCTTTTGGGATTTTTCATTTTTTATACATCCTCACCGGTAGGGGAAATATCCTATATTACAATGAATCATCACTTTTTTAGTACTCATAACTCATAATGGAATATCTCTAATGTATCCAACTGCATGATCGTGCCAGTGTAGCAGTATGCATAAATAACCATGAAGCTAATCATCAAGTAACATAATGGAGGTGGATGTTGTGCAGAAATATATCTCGGAATGGCTATGGAAATGCCATGATAGGTAGGTATGGTGGCTGTTTTGAGGAAGATTATATGGGCTTATGTGTAGGAGAACAAAGTCCTCCCACGGGATTTGGATGCACTGGCGAAGTTTGCACCAACTCTCAATGTGAGAAAGGGCAATGCACATTACCGAAGAGGCTAGCGAATATGGGTGGTGGAAGTGCCAGGAACCGCAACATAGACTCACGAGTTAAAAGGTTGCAGAAATCAAATCATCTTTACAAGGAAAAATGCAAATTACTCCAAGAGGGTTGGTGGCAGTGACAAGTCACTGTTAGCTACCCCGACCGTAGCGCGTAACAAAAGGCCGATCATAAATGTATCACTCGTAGTAATCATATACCATTGTTTCTATCAACTGGTAATTTAAAGTTTGGCACAATTTCAAGTTTCTTAGACCAACCATTAAAATTTTATACTTACTAGTCTTTCCCGTTTATCCATTAAGCAAATTAATATCTCAAAACAACCGCAGTGATTCAAGTGAAGCAGTTTAGTGATCTACAAGACCATGCGAATTTTTCCACTATAACAACTACCACATAAGCATTTCTATTCTTAACCAAGAACATAAATATGACAACAAAAACTCTCTCTAAGCATATAACAATGAAAACTAGAGAGTACTAACAGCTCTGAATAAGAGATGAATGCAAAACATGAGCTAAATAAATGCAGCAGCAAGAATACTAAGTATTCCCATGAAAAAGAGGAGAGTGTCACTCTCCAATAAAACAATGCTGGGGTCCAACCAACCTTATTGCAAAAATAAAAACAAACTGAAAGAAAAAAACGCTCCAAGTAAAGCACATAAGATGTGACCGAATAAAAATATAGTTTCACTAGAAGTGACCTAATAATTTGTCGATGAAGAAGGGGATGCCTTGAGCATCCCCAAGCTTAGACGCTTGAGTCTTCTTGGAATTTTCTGGAATGTACCTCCGGGGCATCCCCAAGCTTAGTCTCTTCACTCTTCTTGATCACGTCATATCATCCTCTTCTCTTGACCCTTGAAAACTTCCTTCACACCAAACTTCTCACAATCTTCATTAGCAACGTTAGTGCAGTCAAAATAATAAATCCACATGGTTCAGTTTCAACACAAGCCTAACACTCATAAACACATTAGGTACTGTCATAACTTCTTTTAAGACTCTTTTTCTCAAAAGAACACCAAAAGAAAGAGATTAAGATGCAAATGCAATTATTGGCAGAAATCTGTCAGAACAGGACAACTGGTAAAGATGATTTTTTTTCGAAAATCTTCTGTTGCTAAAATAAAAAAGTGTTCAACTAAGAAAAGTTGAGTATATATCCCAGGATTACGCACAAAAAAACTCAGGTCATTTTGAATGTTCCGTGATTTTATACGAATTTAACAGTGGACAGCAGAACTCTGTTTCCTGCGCAGAAATCCGAAATATAGTCTCAACTTTCCACTAGAGGCTATACTTGGCTCAACAAAGACACAAAATAAAGATACATAGGGGTTGCTAAGGAAATAGACAACACCTGGTGAAAATCACACAGAAAGAAACGACGGAAAACAGGTTGAAAATGGAGAAATAAAACGGGTTGTCTCCCGGTAGCGCTTTTCTTTAACGCCTTTCAGCTAGACATAGAAAGTAAATCAAGTATTTTCAAGTGACGAAGCATCAAAATTAATCTTAGAAATATCCTAAAAAATGAATTGTATTTCATCTATAGAAGTTTTAGATGTCCCTTTATCAGCACTTTTAGGCACACTACTTTCATCAAATGGGTTTGCAGGAACAATCCAATCAAAATTCTTTTCTAGAGCTTCATGCATTCCTACCAATTTAAAGGGTATTGGTATTTTAATTTCCTTATCATTGGCTTTACCCGGTGTGCTATTAACATCTACACATGAGTCTGATATCTCAAATCGGTTAAAAACTTTTCTAGCCTCAATGACAACATCACCAAATTCTTTAAACAAAGTTTATAGAATAAACTCTCTTTTTTCGCTATCCTTAATGTTTTCAAGGTTGAGGAACATTTGTTGTATTATGGGATTAAGGTTAACAAACCTAGCTTCCAGCATACGAACTAGAGATACTGCAGCGGTTTCATCATCTGGAGCAAGTTCAGCTAAGGATCTATCCTCAAATTCTTTGTGCTTACTAACATAATTAAAGAACTCTCCAATATTATCTTTCACAATTATATCACCTCTACCTATTGGTACGTCTTTCAATATAAACTTGGGTAGAATCATGACTATAGATTAAACTAAGAGTAGAAAAGCAAAAATAACAGCTATGAAGTTAACTAATTTTTGTGTGTTTTGGATATAAAGAAGCAAGACAAGACAAAAAATAAAAACAAGACAATAAACAAAATAAAGAGGTTGAGAGTGAGAGACTCCCCTTGCTAGAAGACTTGTTTCTCTTCGGCAATGGCGCCAGAAATTCTTTGCTACACCTTGATGGTGCCTTGACGGGGAGACTTCTTGATGATGATAAATTTTAAGTCCCCGGCAACGGCGCCAGAAATTCTTGATGCTTGTGATGGCGTGTTGAGAACCCCAAGAGGAGGGTGTGATGAGTACATCAGTAAGAATTTCCCTTAGTTAAGAACCAAGGTTATCAATCCAGTATGAGAAAGATGATCTTTAGAAGGTTGATGCCACTAACGGTGGTGATGGCGCCTCACCGGTGTCAGCAACAACGCGGAACCTGCACACAACACAACCAAAATACTTTGTCCCAACGGTACAGTAAGGTTGTCAATCTCACTGGTCTTTGCTGAAAACAAAGATTAGACGTATAGTGTGGAACATGGTATATGCTTGCAGTAAGTAAAGAAAGCAGTGAATTGTAGTGGTTTGTTTAATAGTGTAGGAAAATGGACCGGGGTTCATAGGTTCACTAGTGGTGTCTCTCCATAAAAGATAGCATGCTGGGTGAACAAATTATAGCTGGGCAAGTGAAAAATAGAGGTTGCACCGTAGTGCACATTCATGACATGATGACTACTATGATATTTAGTGCGGGCATTACAACAATATACATAGACCGTAATCCAACTGCATCTATGACTAATAATCCACCCTCAGGTTATCATCCGAACCCCCTTAGGTATTAAGTTGCATGCAACGGATAATCGCATTAATCAATGTGTGTAATGTAAGCAGTCATTGTGCACACGGGCACTCACACCGATGTTTTCCCCTAGTGGCAACAACACATCCTCTCCCGTCATGTTTCTGTCACTCGAGCACAGGCGAAAAGGAGGCATGAACCCAACTATCGAGCATAAATACTCCCTCTTGGAGTCACTAGCAACTACTTGGCCATAGCAACCACTAGCAACGGAAAGCATGCAACATAACAAATAATTATGTTAGTAGATGCTCTGGCCAAGTAGATGCTACTGACTCCTAGGAGGGAGTATTTATGCTCGATAGTGGTTTCATGCCTCCTTTGCATCTGTGCTCGAGTGACAGAAACGTGACAGATGGATGATGTGATGCTGCCATTAGGAAGAAAACAACGATGTCTACATTGTTTATATTACACACGTTTCTTAATGCAATTATCTGTTACATGCAACTTAATACCCAAGGTTTGTTCAGATGATATTCCGAGGGTGGATTATTAGTCATAGATAAAGTTGGATGACGGTCTATGAGTCTTGTTGTAACGCCCTCATGAATCACATAGTAATCATCATGTCATGCATGTTTCAATATCTATCAATTGCCCAGCTGTAATTTGTTCACCACACATGTTCTCTATCTTTTATGGAGAGACACCACTAGTGAACTGTGGACCCCGGTCCATTTTCTCATATTGATAACACAACCACTTCAATTACTGTTTTCACAATGTTTCCATTATTTTCAGACTCCTACTACTGTTTTCATATTATTCTCCTACTATTTCCACACCATACATTTAACCTCTTTGTTATCAGCAAAACCGGTGATATTGAAAACATCACTGCTTTGTTGGGGAAAAGTGATTTGATTGTGATGTGTAGGTTCCATGTTGCTTCTGAACCGGTAGTGCAGCCTGCCACCTTAGCTTCATCAACCTTCAGAAGTTACTTCTTTCTCCTACTTGCCGATTAACCTTGGTTTCTTTCTGAGGGAAACTTGCTGCTGCACTCATCATACCTTCCTCTTGGGGTCTCCTAACAAACGTGTGTTCACACACTTCAAGCAACTTATCTAGCGCCGTTGCCGGGGAGGAAGAGAATTTCTACAAGGGGCGTCTCTCACTTCCAATCTCTTTACTTTGTTATAGTCTTGCTTAGTTTATTTTATTTTATCTTGTTTGCTTCTATTGATCAAAAATACAAAAAATAGTTCTCATTACAATAGTTATTTTTTGTACTTTACCTTTTATTGTCCATCATGTTGCTTCCTAAGTTCACCATGAAAGCTATACCAGTAGGTAGTGGTTCTATACTTGGGAAGGATACCATTAAAGATTTCTTTAATCATGTTAGTAAGCATGAAAATTTTGAGGAAAATCCATAGTAGAGCTTGCTCCGAATTATGAAACTCCTGCAACTTCTTTGATTCACATGTTAGAAGTTAGGTTTGTTAACCTTCACCCCATACCGCAACAAATGTTCCTTAACTTGAACAACATTGAAGATATTGAAAAAAGAAATTTTATCTTGGCAACAATGCTTAAGGAATTTGGATATGTTGCTATAGAAGCTAGAAAAGTTTTTGATCGCTTCAATATGTTAGGCTCATGTGTATATGTTGTTGGATATATTGAAAAAGATGAACCTAAAAATAAAAAGAAGAATAAAATACCAATTCCCTTTAAACTAGTAGCACTGCATTAAGCCCAAGAGAATTTTTTTATTGGATTGTTCCTGAAAATTTATTTGATGAGAGTATTAAACCTAAAATTTCTAAGAGAGGCACATATTAAACTTATTTATATAAATTACAATGCATTATTGAGGAGTTTCCTTGTCTTACTTTGGATGCCTCTTCACTTGAAAACACTTGATTTTCTCTTCTTATGCCTAGCTAAAAGGCGTTAAAGAAAAACACTTCTTGGGAGATAACCCATGGTTTTATTTTTTTCTTTGTTTTTGTCTGTTTTATTTGAGTCAAGGGGTTGTATACTTCTGTAGAAACTCATTTATATGTTTATTTTCATGTATTAGTTGTGGTAAAGTTTCTAGCGAAAAGTGGAGTTAGTTTTGGATTTCTGCGCAGAAAACAGATTTCAGCTGTCCACCGTAAAAAATCGTATAATTCAGAGAAATATCAAAATGACCTGAAACGTCCTGTGCTCATTACTCAACTAATTCCAAAATTTTTTTGTTCTTTACATTTTTCTATTTGAAAACTTAAGTGCCCCAAAAAAATTCGTCATTACAGACTGTTCTGGTTTTCGTAGATTGTGCCATTTTTCTTACATTTGCTCTTTTACTATGTCAAGTAGATTTGTTTGCTTCACAAAACATCAGTGGATGTAGCTAATGTTTAAAAGTATCAATAGCACTTGTTCCCATTCTGAACCCATGAATTTTTTATTGTTGCACTAACCCTCTAGTACGAACTAATTTGAGTGTAGTGTGAAGAAAGTTTTCAAGGGTCAAGAGAAGAGGGTGATATAATGTGGTCAAGAAGAGTGCAAAGCCAAAGCTTGGGGATGCCCCAGTAGTTCATCCCATAAAATTACAAGAAGACTGAAGCGTCTGAACTTGGGGATGCCCAAGGCGTCGCCTTCTTCATCAACAAATTATCAGGTCATTTCTACCGAACCTATATTTTTATTTGGTCACATCATATGAAATTTACTTGGAGCGTATTTTATTTTTTGTTCTGTTTTCTTTTGTTTTCCTTGCTGAAATAAATATCATTGGAACCTAGCATTCTTGTTTGGGAGAGAGACACGCTCCGCTTTTTCATATGAATACTCGTTATGCTCGTATTCTTAGGTTTTCTTCGGGCTGCTGCAATTATTTTAACTCCTGTTTGTTTTCATGCATATCTTATTCAGATGTTAGTTTTAGTAGAGTTATGTTAGTACTATCTTGCTTAATTGCTATATCATTTGGATATTTTTTGTTAAAACATTTAATGAATGGTGCTTGTTGGAAAAAGAAATTGCTGCATGTGGTAGAATTTAGAATGATGCAAAAAGAAGTTTGTATAGACCGTGGCTAGACTTCTTCATCCCATGTTAGATGTTATTTTAATTCTAAGCCCAGTGTTTATTTTTGTGGCATGACTTGTCTCAAATAACTGAGATTGTTTAATGTGCCATTGAAAGAATCATGAGTTGTTTTTATCACATTGAAGCATAAATTTGTGGTGTTCTCCCTTAAATGTTTTATTTGATTGACTTGGCACATTCTTACACCATGTTTATGACTACAAACTAGTCATTTATAGCCTCTATGATAATTTATCTTTTGACTTGTAATACCACTTATGCTTTGATTAATAATGTTTTTCTCGCTATGCAATATTATGGCCATTATGCTCTCTTCATTTGTCGCGCCCAGTCTTTGCTAGCCTCCACATGTACTGAGTATGAGCTCTACTCGTGCATCCAACTCACAAAAACCAAATTATGCCAAATGCGTCCACCATACCTACCTACATGTTGTATTTAACCGCCACTCCAAAGTAAATTGCTCATGTGTTACCTTTAAAACCTTCAAAATTACTCCTATTTTGTTCTCCTGTTATAGCTCATGATGACGTGAATAGAGAATCTTTATCTCAGTTGTTGATTGGATTTCACACCCTGGACTAGTGGCTTCATACGCTTATCCAATTGATAGAAGAGCTGGCAGCAGGGTGCCCAGCCCCAAACTTAATACAACAAATTATCTTCACTATTTCCCCCTCATTTATCAGTCAAAGCATAATTGTGTAAACAAAAGAGAATGAGGGATGGCCTTCTACCCAGTTGCATCCTTCAATGGGAGCCGCTCTTTTGAAGTCTAGTTGGCTTGTGACGTACTGTATTTTCTGTTTACCATTCATGAACATAAGCGTACACACCTCTAAAAATCAGACACTCCTCCATGGTATGTGATTGTTGGCAAGCACCTGAGGATTCGGTTAGCCATGGTTAGTGAAGAAGGTTGGGAGGAGTGTCAAACATTTTATACCTCTGTTTAATAAAATAAAAATCTCTAGCACATGAGTGATCCCTGCTTCCCTCTGCGAAGGGCCTTTCTTTTACTTTTATGTTGAGTCTACATCTTCTAACTTTATGCACGGTTGAGAGAGAATAGTTGTCATTCTGAGTTTAAAGTGCATTTGTCCCAAAAATATTATTGAGTGATTCATACCTTGTTATTACTTTCTCTCAAATTATTTGTCCTCGTCATCCTCTTAAACTTTGAAGGTGTTCTGGCATTTATGTTTTGCCATGTTTTCTTGATGCTAGAAACAAACGTATAACTTTCAATGCATTGTTATTCATGATCTTCTATTTGTTTTACTTTTCATGATGGAAAGTGATTTCTATGTTTCATTTTTAAAATTATATCTATCATGCTTGTGTTTAAACTTTAAACTACTATGATCTCAGCTTACTTATGCTTTTGCAATTATGATGATCAAGTTTATGTTGGTAGCATGTCAAGTCAGAATTTTTTTTCTCATTTACCTACTCGAGGACGAGCTGGAACTAAGCTTGGGGATGTTGATACGTCATAAAAGTATCTATAATTACTGATGTTCCATGTTCTTTTCATGTTATTTGCTACATGTTTGCTATGCACTTTATATCATTTTTGTCGATTTTCCGGGACTAACCTATTGACAAGATGCCACAGACCCAGTTCCCGTTTTGTGCTGTTTTTAGTTTCAGAAAAGTTGTTCCGGAAATATTCTCGGAATTGGAAAATTTGAAGCCTAGAAGTCTTAGAATTCCCGAAGGTTCTACGAAGTCCCGAAGAGACTTGGAGGGGGGCCACAAGGGGGCCACACCATAGGGCGGCGCGCACCTGGCCGCGCAACTAGGTGGTGTGGGCCTCTCTGGCGCCCACTGCAATCGCCCTTTCGCCTATTTATTCCCCTCGGATAATAAACCCTAAAAAGATACCACTTTTCTACGAAAAACACCCGAGGCCGCCGTCATCGTCAACCCGAGATCGGGAGGGTTCTAGAGTTCTCACCGGCACCCTGCCGGGAGGGGAAATCATCACCGGAGGGCTCTACACCACCATGCCCGCCTCCTGAGTGATGCGTGAGTAGTTCATCCCTATACTACGGGTCCATAGCAGTAGCTAGATGGTTGCTCTCTCCACTTTATGCCTCGTGTTTAGATCTCGTGAGCTGCCCTACATGATCGAGATAATCTTATTGTAATGCTACATGTTGTGTTTGCTGGGATCCGATGAATGTTGAATGCTATGTCTCTTGATTATCGATCTATTTTGTTATCCTCATGTGTATGTTATTTATGATATTTCATGCTCTCCATTTTTAATAGATGCTCTGGCCAAGTAGAAGCTAGTGACTCCAAGAGGGAGTATTTATGCTCGATAGTGGGTTCATGCCTCCTTTGCATCTGTGCTCGAGTCACCGAAACGTGACGAATGGAGGATGTGTTGTTGCCATTAGGGAGAAAACAATGATGTTTACATTACAGACTTTGCCTAATGCGATTATCTGTTGCTTGAAACTCAATACCCAAGATTTGTTCAGATGATATTCTGAGGGTGGATTATTAGTCATAGATGCAATTGGATGACGGTCTATGAGTCTTGTTGTAATGCACGCATGAATCACATAGTAATCATCATGCCATGCATGTTTCAATATCTATAAATTGCCCAGCTTTAATTTTTTCACCACACATGTTATCTATCTTTTATGGAGAGACACCACTAGTGAACAGTGGACCCAGATCCATTTTGTCATACTGATAATACAACCACTACAATTACTGTTTTCACACTGTTTCCATTGTTTTCACACTGCTACTACTGTTTTCATATTGTTCTCCTAATATTTTCCACACCATACATCTAACCTCTTTGTTATCAGCAAAACCTGTGAGATTGACTACATCACTGCTTCGTTGGGGCAAAGTGATTTGATTATGTTGTGTAGGTTCCACGTTGCTGCTGAACCGATAGTGCTCTCTGCGACCTTAGCTGCATCAACCTTCAGAAGTTACTTGTTTCTCCTACTGGTCGATTCAACCTTCATTTCTTTCTGAGGGAAACTTGCTGCTGCACTCTTCATACCTTCCTCTTGGGGTCTCCCAACAAACGTGTGTTCACACGCATCAGATATCCCCGTAAACCTTGCTGATAAATGGCGAATCTCTGCAACACAAGTTCTCATTCTTCTTCTAAAAGATCGACGACATCCTATCATGTGTTTTTGGCATCCGCCTCAATGTATGCTGATACGTCCATTTTGCATCACTATGGTATATCATAATTTACTGTTATACATCGATATACTTCATATTTAGAGATATTACTTATGTTATTTTCATCTATTTTGCGTGTTTTACAGTTATTGGAGAATAATTTGCCAGGACCAGAAATCTACTGGAAAAGCACCGTCGACATACCATATTTCTGAAGATCAGAAGAAGAAGGGATACATCTGAGAGTTCCTCTTTTTCCAGATGATGGAGCTAGCCAGGAGGGGAGCCAGAAGGGGTCCACCATGGTCCCACACCATGTGGTGGCGTGCCCGCCCTTGTTTGCGCCGCCAGGTTGTGTGGCTGCCTTGGCCCACCTCTGGCTGCCCTCTTCGCGTACTTCATCCCCCCAAACCCTAAGACCTTAGAACCCTCAAGCAAATATTGCTCCACCTCCAAAGGGCGGAAACCAACAGAGAGAGAAAAGCTCTCCAGCATTGAGAAATCTGCCGGGGAAATTCCTCCCTGGAGAGGGGAAATCATCGCCATTGTCACCATCATCGCACCAGACATCATCAAGATCATCATCGTCATCGTCATCACCACCAGCACCATCATCCTCACCATCCACCTCCATCCCTCTCTAACAATTAGGGTTCTATATCATTGGTCTTCACGAGATCTCTCTCCCGGTGTGGATTACTTTTTAGTAGTTGATGCTTACGAGATTTATCGGTATTTGAACTTTATGAGCAGATTTTTATTCATCATTATATCACCTCTGATCATGATCCATATGATGTCTCGTGAGTAGTTCGTTTAGTTCTTGAGGACATGGGAGAAGTCAAGATGTTAGTAGTGGCATTATGTTGAAGTAATATTTACTAGTTTGATATTTAAGTTGTGGTGCTATTCTTCTAGTGGTGTCATTAAGCACTTGAAGAAATTCCCATGTGTCCTCGAGAACGTTTAGTCATCATAAGTAAACCAACCGGCTTATCCTTTGCTCTAAAAAGGATTGGGCCACTTGCTGCAATTATTATTACTGTCTTTTATTTACTCGCACTTCATATGGGAGCCGCTCTTGTGAATCCAGTTGGCTTGTGACATACTGTATTTTCTGTTTACCATTCGTTGACATTAGCATACACCTCTCCGAAAATATAGACACTCCTCAATGGTATGTGATTGTTGGCAGGAACCCGATGATTCGGTTAGCCATGGTTTGTGAAAGATGGATGGGAGGAGTGTCAAACTTTTAATACCTCTGTTTAATAAAATAAAAAGCTCTAGCACATGAGTGATCCCTGCTTCCCTCCGCGAAGGGCCTTTATTTTACTTTTATGTTCAGTCTCCATCTTCTAACTTTATGCACAGTTGAGAGAGCATTTTTGCCATTCTGAATTTTATGTGCATTTGTCCCATAAACATCAATAATTGATTCATGATGTGATATTGTTTGTTCTCAAATTATTTGCTCTAGTCTTTGTCATGAACTTTGAAGGTGTCCTGGGATTTATATTTTGTCCCACTCTTAAGGACTAGCGAAATACCACTTTGTCATGCTTTCTCTACACTTGAAACAAACGTATATCTTTCAATGAATTGTTACTCATGATCCTTTACTTGAGATACTCTTCATGATGCAAAGTGATTTCTATGCTTTATTATTAAAGTTCTATTTATCATGTTTGTGTTTAAAGTTCTATGATCTCAGCTTACATATGCTTTTACATTATAATGATCAAGTTTATGTTAGTAGCATGTCACCTCAGAAATTATTGTGTTTTATCGTTTACCTACTCGAGGACGGGTATGAACTAAGCTTGGGGATGCTTGATACGTCTCCAACGTATCTATAATTTCTGATCCTCCATGATGATATTATGCCAATTGCTACATGTTTTCTCCCTTCTTTATAGCATTTTTACACGTTTTCCGGGACTAACCTATTAACAAGATGCCACAGAGCCAGTTCCCTGTTTCTGCTGTTTTTAGTTTCGGAAAAGTTGTTCTGGAAATATTCTCGGAATTGGAAAATCGGAAAGCCAGAAGTCCCGGAAGCTTTCAGAAGTCCCGAAGATCCCCTGAGGGGGGCCACAGGGTGGCCACACCATGGGGTGGCGCGGGTCCCCCTGGTCGCGCCACCTGGTGGTGTGGGCCCCCTGGTCACCCCCCGGCATCGCCCTTTTGCCTATTTATACTCCCCCGGGAGAAAACCCTAAGAGGATCGACCTTTTCCACAAAATACATCTGTAACTCCGCCGCCGCCACCGACAAGTTTCGGGGACCAGATCTCTGTGCTGGCACCCTACCGGGACGGGGAAGTGCCCCCGGAACCATCTCCATCGACTCCACCGCCATCTCCATCGCCGTTGCTGTCTCCTATGATGAGGAGGGAGTAGTTATCCCCCGAGGCTAAGGGATCTACCGGTAGCTATGTGGTTCATCTCTCTCTCCCATGGTGTGATCTATATGTGATCGTGAGCTGTGTAATCTAGTTGAATTCGTAGATGTTACTCTTCATCTTTTGCTACTCAAGTGTTTTATTAATATGAACTCTGGAGTCACCTTGTCCCGCAGTGTGAAGGTGAAAGTGTGCACATCATGTGTGTCTCCTCTATGAATTGTGGTGTTTGTGTAGTACCATCTAGGGCGTTCATAGTGACAGTGTTAACTAGACATGGGAATGCTTACTTTAAGGAATGCTTTTTGCAGCCCTACGCAATTATTAGTGTTCGTTATTTGTTATGAGATCTCCATAAACACTTTGATCACGGTGTAAAGGTGACAGTGTGTGCACCGTGTGTTTTAGCATTATATTGATATTTTGTGTTGGATAACCCTATGAAATTGTGGTGTTTGCGTGGAACCATCTGGGTCCCATGGTAATAGTATGGGGGTTACTTAGTTGGGAAAGTGCTTACTCTGAGGAGTGTTGTTAAAGCCCTACGCACGGTTGATGTTGTTGTTCGACCGGAGAGTGGTTAAAAGTAGCATAGTGAAGAGAAGATATCTAGTTATTCAATTATGTGATCATTGTTGAGAGTGTCCACTAGTGAAAGTAGGATCCCTAGGCCTTATTTCCAAGCATTGAAACACCATTTTCCGCCTGTTCTGCTACATGTTTGCTTGCTGCCATTTTTATTTCAGATTGCTGTTATCACTTATTATCATCCATATTACTTGCATTTTACTCTCTCTTCGCCGAACTAGTGCACCTATACAACTGACAATTGTGTTAGGTGTGTTGGGGATACAAGAGACTTCTTGTATCTCTATTGCAGGGTTGCTTGAGAGGGATATCTTTGACCTCAACCTCACTGAGTTCGATAAACCTTGAGTGACCCACTTAAGGGAAACTTGCTGTTGTTCTACAAACCTCTGCACTTGGAGGCCCAACACTGTTTACAAGAATAGAAGCGTGCGTAGACATCAGTCATCTACCTTTTCTGTGGGATCAACGTTTTCTGCCTTTTCCACGGGGTTCTGTCTTTCGTGTTTTTAGCTATCTCTGATTGCACGATGCAAACAAAGTGCGATCTGGGGGTAGGCATCTCCTGAGAGGCGGAAAACCCATTCATGGTTGGGCGATATGCAAATAATAAGTTTTGATCTGCCACAATGTATGAATAAGGCAGATCCGAGCCAAATCCGGCATCAAAGCCGTCTTCTACTGGTCATAGGGCAGGTGGGATAAATTTACTTCCACCACGGAAACCCATTGCTTCCGCCGTTAAACATATAAAAAAGTTAGCAGATCCAACAGGAAGGACGCAAGAATTTACCATGTGATTCCGTGCCGACATATAAGATCCGTTGTGGATGAAGCGTGTGACGTTTCCGTCGAATTCCAGGCTTCCAATTGTAATTTGTGCTACCGATTCCACCGAGTATCACTGCTCGAAACGTGACTCCCGACGCCACTGGCACCACGGTGGGCGCCAACTGTAGAGTGTTCTTACTTAGATTCATAGAAAGTGGTTCCATAAGCCTGCTGGTAGAGTCGTGGGTGGAAATGTGGCAGAGCCGGAGGAGAAGATACAATTTGCCCAGGTTCGGTACATTGCAACTAAGACGGCGTTGCTACTCCTGCAATCTCACTAAATCAGGGCTGAAGCCTGAAGTATACAAAGTACAATGTGAATAGGGATTCACTATCTCGGCGAGGATGTACTCTCGGCGATCTAGCTTCTAGCTTGTAGGGTTCTTCCTTTGCGGTTGCTCCCGTCCGACTTTATATAGATAGCCGGACTAGGGCTGACATGAAGAAAACCTTGAAGACTATGGAAAGTATTCCTATTCTTGGAAATTAAGACATATGACTTCTTCTCCAATTCTGATCACGTATTGTGCAGTGATCCAAGTTTTTCTAGAATCCGCCTTCTTGTGCGACAGCTTACTGGGCCGTCCAATGGATATTGCTCCATTACCTACAGGCCACTGGATAATCCGGCCTTTGGCCAATGTCGGATATACCCCCATTTGGCATATATCCGACAGACCTCGTGCGAGTCCACGGACCACCCTAAATGGACCAAAACAGGACCGATTTCGGTCCGATTTAGGGGGGGGATTGGGTGGGTATTCCCTTACTACTCTTAGGTTAATGATCTATATCTTTATACTACTTTAGAAATATTATAAACTGACATATTATTAATAGTCTTTAGCAGGCAGGGGCGTAGGTCAGATAGCAGGCATGCTAGCGTACAGGCTCGAGCGGCATTTGAAATTTTGCATGTTCTACTTGTATAGCACAGAGGGAAAAAAATGTTGGATGTAAATTTGAGTCAACATATTAGATCATGGATGGCCGCTTGATCTTCGGATAGGTACTCCTTAGGTGACAACTTTTACGTTTTTATGAGTGTATTGAATGTGTTGTTACCTTCAATTTTTTTTCTTTTTTCCTTTGGTTCGCGGCTGTGCGCATCCTTGTTATGCAGAGGCTAGGTGTAATGCTTAAACCTTTTAAATAATAAAAACCCTTTATAAAAAAAATCTATCGATGAATCACAAGCGGGGGTGGTTCTTTGTCTCCCGAGTGCAAATGCACCCGGCACTAAAATACATTCCGAACAAAATTTCAAATGTCAAAATAATTGGAAAAAAATTGTTCATCGATAGTTCTTAACATTGTATATATGTTAACGGAGTCGTTTTGGCGAAGATGACATTTTGTGTGACCTACATAAAAAGTCCGAATTTGGTGATAAAATAAGCCTTTTTACAAGACTTGTTTTGTTTTTTTACGCAAGGCACAAAATGTCTATTCGTGATGAAACAAAATTGCAAAGACATATAATGTGAAGTTATATCTATAAAATATTGCTTCGAAATTTGTCGATGTACCGAAATTTTGTTTCCAAATACCGGGTGCATATATGCACCGGTGCCAAAGTGAATTTCTGAGAACAAACTAAATAGTTTAGCGATGATGTCCCATCCTACAGAATGACTGAGGATAGTGTAGCAATCTCAGCTCATCATATATAGCTATCAGATAATAGAGAATTTCAAAATTATCTAAATCATGGCACTAGTGGAAACAACCCCTTTCGTCCAGGGGGCCAGGGGACACCTGTCCCGGTTGCAACAAAATCCGGGACAAATGCTATGCATTGGTCCCGGTTTGTGCGCCCGAGGCAACAGAAATCGCCTGGGGGCATTGGTCCCGGTTCGTGGGGAGGCATTGGTCCCGTTTTGTGGCATGAACCGGGACCAATGCCTAGCCACAGGCCGCGTGGCACACGCATGGGCATTGGTCCCGGTTCATTCCACAAACCGGGGCCAATGCCCCCCTTCCCCTTTATATACTGCCCCACAGCCCCCCTTCCATCTTTTTTTGCTTGGAGGTGTGCGAGAGGTGGGTGTAAGTGTGTGTTATTTTACTATGCACACGAGGTGTTCGACGAAATTCCCGAGCCACACATAAGCTCACTGAAAATGGTATCTTAGACCGAGGTTAACAAACTTATCTTTTTCATTTGTAATTGATACATAAAAAGTAATATTTGTCGATGTACTGTGGTCATTTCTCTATTGAATATGTTATTGTAATGTATTTTGATAAACTTAATTATACGATGCAGATGGATGCACGGCATCGACGGATGTACGGTGACTGACGCACTTCCGAGTATATGGCAAGCCTGAATGCATTTCTCACTGTAGCTCAGGTGAACAAAGATAATGGCTTTATGTGTTGCCCATGTGTTGATTGTCGGAACGTCAGGGAGCACTCTTCCTCGAGAATCCTTCACGGCCACCTACTTCGGAGAGGTTTCATGCCCAACTATAATTGCTGGACCAAGCATGGAGAAAGAGGGGTTGTGATGGAAGACAATGAAGAAGAAGATCCTTTGTTCCCTGAATACGGTGATACTGCAACGGAAGACAATGTAGAAGAGGGAGGTGATCAAGAACAGGCATCAGAAGAGCCCGATGATGATCTTGGCCGAGTTATTGCTGATGCAAGGGAAGACTGTGAAAGTGAATTGGAGAGGTTGAAGCTAGACAACATGTTACAGGATCACAAAAAGTTGTTGTACCCAAATTGCAAAGATGGTAGCACAAAGCTCGGTACCAGAATGGAGTTGCTGAAATGGAAGGCACAGAACGGTGTGACTGACAAGGCATTTGAGAGTTTACTTCAACTAATGAAGCCAAAGCTTCCAAAGGATAACG
Organism: Alopecurus myosuroides; assembly: GCA_028641055.1. Lineage (NCBI taxonomy): Eukaryota > Viridiplantae > Streptophyta > Magnoliopsida > Poales > Poaceae > Alopecurus > Alopecurus myosuroides. Next base: position 59,924,943 of record CM054061.1, read on the forward strand.
AATTGCCTGAGAGTACGTACGAAGCAAAAAAAAAGCTCTCTGCCCTCTAGGATTAGATGTGCAGAAGATACATGCATGCATTAATGACTGCATCCTCTAACGCGGTGAGAAGTACGAGAATTTGGATGAATGTCCGGTATGCACTGCACTGCGGTATAAGATCAGAGCATATGACCCTGGTGATGTTGACGGCGAGCCCCCCCCCCCCCGTAAGAGGGTTCCTGCTAAGGTGATGTGGTATGCTCCTATAATACCACAGTTGAAACGTATGTTTAAAAACAAAGAGCATGCTAGGTTGTTGCGATGGCACAAAGAAGACCGTAAGAAAGACGGAAAGTTGAGACACCCCGCCGATGGATCACAGTGGAGAAAGATCGAGAGAGACTTCCCGGACTTTACAGGAGAGGCGAGAAACTTATGGTTTGGTCTAAGTACAGATGACTTTAATCCTTTTGGGGAGCAGAGCTCCAGTCATAGCACCTGGCCCGTAACTCTATGTATGTACAACCTTCCTCCTTGGTTGTGCATGAAGCGCAAGTTCATTATGATGCCAGTTCTCATCCAAGGCCCGAGGCAACCTGGCAACGACATTGATGTGTATCTAAGGCCACTAGAGGCCCATTAGTACAAATATCCAGGCCCTCTCTCCAGGCCGAGCAACCACCCCGGGACCGACCGGACTAGCCTAGGCGAAGCCCTGCCGGCGGCGGGGATGGATAGAACGATCCCGCCGGCGTCGGCTCCGGCTGTTTATTGCATTAGATTGGGCCATAGATTGGCCGAGGAAGAGTTGGGACGGGAACGAATGCATTCATAAAAGGCCCGAAGGCCGGTGCTTACATTGGGGCAGCGGCGTGGCCACAGGCGGCTGGCCGTTTCTTGATGACGGCCCTATTGGCCGTACTTACATGCATGGGGGCGGTGGCGCGGCCACAGGCAGCCGGCCGTTTCTTGATGACGGCCCTATTGGCCGTCCTTACATGCATGGGGGCGGTGGCGCGGCCACAGGCGGCCGGCCGTTTCTTGCGGGGGTAGCAAACCTAGTTAACTAGTTGGCCGGGGGTGCGCTGGCGTCGGCCTAGTCCTCCTCGTCGGAGGAGATGCAGTGGTAGGGAGGCTGGACCCACAGGTGGGCAGGCAGCTGGGGAGCGCCCTCCAGTGGCGGCTGCGGAGGCATCGGGGGCGCGCCCTCCAGTGTCGGCGGCGGCAGCTCCTCCGGCGACCACTCGCCGCCGGTCCAGGCCCAGCGCATGCCGTATTCGAGGCTAGGGGGCAGCGGCTGTGGTTACGGCTGGTCCGTCGATGCCTCCCTCTCGGCGTTCATCACCTGCCACCACGGCGCCGGCGGTGGAGGGGGCGGCATCGCGGCCGTGTCGGCGTTGGCAGCCGCGGCGGCAGCCGCGCAGGCGAGGACCTGCTCCCAGCGCTTGATCTCGTCCTCGGGGAGGGAGCGGAGAGAGGCCTCGTAGGCGGCCGGCATCTCGGAGTCCTCCTCGTCGTCGATGATGTCCTCCTCGAACCACAGCTCCGGCTCGCTGCCGGGCGATGGCGCTGGATAAGTGTCGGCGTTGGCCTCCGGATTCGAGGGCGTAGCGAAGTAGGAGCGGCTGCGCTGGTCGTGCTCCTGCTGGAACCACACGTCCCAGTTCGGCGAGTTCAGCACGTAGGCGGGGTCCCTGAGGAGGTGGGCCGGCAGGAGAGCGCGCCGGCGAGCTATCTCCTCGCGAGCGCCTTCGTTGGTCGGGACCGGCGGTACCGAGATCCGCTACGGGTTGAGGTGCCAGCCGTCCGGGAGGTGGACGTCCGGCCAGAAGACCAGCGTGGCGTGCTGCCAGTGCCACGTCGCCTCCTCCTTCCAGACGTACCGACGGAACCGCTTTCCTGGCGCGGCGCGAGGCCGCGGGTGGCGCGCGGCCGCAGGTGGTGCTGGGAGGCGCGGGTTGGCTCCGATCCGCATGCCACAGGACCGAAGCCAAATGCCTCCCGCGGTGGGGGGGGGGGGACTCCGTCGCTCCGGCCTCTCTGTCCGGCGCCCCTGGAGGACCCGGCCTCGTGCTCGTTCTTGGCCTTTTTGAACCAGCGGCGGGGCGACATGGCTAGGGTTAGGGTTTGTGCTGAGGGAGTGGGTGTGCCGGTGTACGGACGGCGGGGTCCCTTTAAAAAGGACCGGGGCGGGGATGGTGTGCCAACCGGCGGTGAGAACGTGGCGGCGGTTGCAGGTGGCGTTGAATGCGCGGTTGAAGACGAGGCGGCCACTGGGTCGCTAGCCGGTGGGCCCTTTTTGACCATTCGTGGCCACGGGTTGAGAAGTGGGGGACGGGGGGGGGGGGGGAAGGCGAGGCGGCCACTAGGTCGCTGGCCAGTGGGCCCTTTGACCGCGCGTGGCCGCGGTTAGGGGGATTAATAAACGACGTGGGGACGTGGGGGAAGGCGAGGCAGCCACTAGGTCCCTAGCCAGTGGCCCCCTTTGACCATGCATGGCCGCGGTTGGGGAAGGGGAGGCCGGTTGGGGATTACGAGGCAGGCAGCCGCTGTGTCGCTGCCTGTCCCTGTCCCTTTTCCGACTATTTCATTAAAAAAAGTGGATGTAGGTGATGCACTTGACTAGGTTAGCTAATTTAGATGTTCATCACTTCACTTAGTTAATTAACTGATATAATTTTTTTATTTTTTACGTAGATGTAAATTTGCACGTTTTAGAACCAGTTATATAATAGTAATATTGCATAGGCAATGTGCGTCTTAACTAACAGAGTGATTAGTTGAGCAATAGTTAGAGAAAGATGCGATGGTAGGTGATTTTGGTACTTAACCATAGATATAGACATGTTTTTGTGTGAAAACATATCGTCACAACATCTCCGTCTAATTATCGTTATTTCTATTATATGAGTTGGCCACTTTTTTATATATATTTTTTGTGTTTTCTATAAAATTGGACCCCTCTTATGTTTTGTTCACCCTCCGCCAATGGCTACAGGAATGGCGCTGGAACAAACACAACAACTGGAACAAAGACAGGAACCACCTTGTGTGGATACTACGTATGCGAGTTCATTCGTCAGACGGGGACCACCTTCATGTACGTCAGTCGTCAATTTTCCTTATTACCATCTATTTAAGTTACTTAGTTTCATTAATATATATTGACCACTCTTCTTTATATTAGATCGAACGGCTCCGGGACGGTCTTCTACGAAGGGACCGTATACGAGCAAATCAGGAGGAAATTGCGGGCTAAATTTTATTTTGTAATTCCATCGGTCATGTAATATGCTTGATATACTTAGCTTCTGTAATATAAGTGTTTCCTTATTTTTCTATATATATGTATTACTTATTCACTCGTGGGATCCCGGAGGACCGGGGAGGGGCCACCGAGGCTCCTCTCTTGTCGTGGGATCCGGGAGGTCCGGGGAAGGGCCACCGGGATCCTCTCTTGTCCTGGGATCTGGGAGGTCCGGGGAGGGGCCAACAAGGCTCCTTATCAGTGTATGCTGACAGGGGTATTGTAAAATGGAATTGGTCGCAAAACAGAAAATAAAAAGGAAAACAATAAAGCGAAAAAAAAACTCTGCCGCGGCAGAGAAAATGGCAAAACTGCTGCCGCGGCAGAGGAGGCATTCATCCCGGTTCGTGTTAAGAACCAGGACTAATTCCCCTGGCCAGGTTCGCTACGTGGTCAGCCCCATTTGTCTCGGGTCCTGGCACAACCGGGACCAATGGGGGAGGGGCATTTGTCCCAGCTGGCCCATCCCGGTTGCACAACCGGGACAAATGGGCCTTACCAACCGGGACTAGTGCCCCTGTTTCCACTAGTGTGGGAGTCGTCGAGCGGCGGTAGCCTCCACTCCGTGGCATACGCGTGTCGAGGCCAACGACGGGATTGGAGTGTCCCAGCGGCGACAACGTCTTCACGGCATTGTACAATGGAATGGCGCCAACGGTGGCACAATGTCTTCGCTGCGTTGGAGAGTTCGTCATGGGAGAAGAGGACGACATGGCCGGAGTGGCCCGAGCGGCGACGCGGGGTAGGGGAAGCGAGGCGTGTACGTGCGGCCATTGCAGGGGACATGCAGGTCAGACTCAGGGTGGCTCGTTGCACCGCAGAATACATATCGGCAGGATGAGGGGAATGGATGCCCCAAATCGGGGTTGGTTCTTCTCGAGTGTGAAAGCAGGGCGAGGGAGACGCCGACGACGATTTCTCTTTGGCGGATCGGCGGATGTATGCGGCAAAATTTCGTCCGCTATGGTAAATAGCTAAGCGTACACTGATGAAGGTTAATTTTTATTTGTTAGGTGGGCCTTATCGTAAGGTGGTATTTTTGCTTAGTTATTCTATGTACGGTTGTGGATATAGGAAATAATATATCTGCTATTTTAATATTACTCTCTCCGTCTCAAATTAATTGTCACAAGATGGATAAACGTGGATTTACCTAGATATAATTAAGCGCTAGGTACATCAATTTTTTTCCATCTTTGTGACAATTAATTTGAGACAGAGGGGGTAGTAGATATTAGCAGATTTTATAAATCTATGGTGACATAATTTTTTGTAAGAGACGACGGTTTTTTAGAAAAGAGGAGATGGCCCTCATTTTTTTATTTCTCTTTCCTGCAACTTAGAAATCGTCCTACATAGATTTGCTAAGATAAGACGATTGTACATGCCCTTAGTATCATTACACGTCCACACCTAGGTTTAAATGTAAAACCAGGCCACATATCACCACCTTTATCTGTTACTAATTTATTTGGGAATTGGTTAGATGAAGTGGATGTTCAAACTAAAGCTAGTATACGCATTGGTGTATGTGTTTTTTTATGGGCAATTTGGAATTGCTGAAATGATGCGATTTTTAACAAATTCAAAGCTGAACATTTTTTGCAGGTTGTTCATCGAGCTACTCATTGGATTCATCTGTGGTGTCGTTCCTTCTACCAGATGACCAACGAGGGCGTTTGGATTTTGGATGCACTAGGTTGATGGCGATAGTACGGGTTATCTTCAACCAGGGTGGCTGGTTGCACGCTAGGAGAATACAACACGTGTAGTCTTCAATAGCTGTTTATTGTCAGTTGGACGATGATTTTACTAGATTCGATACATTGTCGTTGATCTGTATTTGCTATATTCTGGACTCGCCTTCTTGTGCGATTTTAATATAAAAGGCCGCGTGCATCTACTAGATGCAGAGGCTGGGTTATCCGTTTGAAAAAAAACATATATCTAATCAGGGCCCCTCATTTTTGTGAACCCTGGGTGGCCGCCCGCTAGCCCTGTCCTAGGGGCGGGCCTAGATTCATCCTATGTGGCACGGGCGCCACGAGATAAGAAAGGTCTTCAACTGGATTGTGTACTTCGCATGATGTTGTAGCTGCAATGTGTATGGATGTAACGTAGGGACGGTCATAGGCCCAGAGCTTAATCGAGCATCTAGCCCGTTTCACTAGAGCACAGTGGAAATTTCTCTTTCCTGATATCTCTAAATCCTAGCATGCCAATCCGAAAATATATCCTAGCATGCCCTAAATCCCCTAGTATGTGTATATGGACATGGTTCAATGAGAAATCGTGCGGATTCTCTTATATGGTGGACCTAACATGGGTTGGTGCTCTTCGGCTGGCTTATATCATCTTCGCTCGTTAGGGTGGTATGTGAAACTTCAATATTATTAATTCTCTATATTTTTTTTGCCGTACTGTGTGTAACTTTAAGTGTGGCTATCATTTACAGCACTTCTCACAAAAACTGGACTTTCTGTTGAGCCGATTTAGGCTTTATATCATTTCGAAACTTCTATTCATTTTTAGGTGGAAATAACTTGTTTATATTTTATTATATTCATATTCATTGACTGTATGTTTCATTGCTTCTGGCTTATTTCACCTTTTTAATAGTTTGGCATGTGCTTTAAATATTGTAATAGATTAGGCAAAATACAACAACAAACATGTTAGGTACAGAAGTTTTCCATAAATGTTCAGTTTCAGTACATTAACTTGTAACTTTTTAGCTTCTTCCATAAGGTTGCAGAAATGATACACCTTAGATCCAAATCAGGCTAGTCGAGCTAATGACACCAATGTGTCATGCTTAGATAGACCATCTGCTTAATGTCCAAACGGATGCATGTTAGTAACATAGTTTTCTTAGGTAATCGCGCTGATTTGTGGATATTTGCAAACAATCTGTTCAATCATTACTAATTCTCATGAAAAATGTCCGCCAATATGAAAAGGCACATGCAATCACGTTAATCATGCTTATGAATGTTGGTGCACTCCGATCTCAAATCCTATATAACTAAGTAGATGAGCCCCACTATCTTATTTCTCTAGACATGCAGCTATGCCACATCAACATCCATGTCAGCAAAGTTTAAAAAAAAAAACATCCATGTCAGCAAACTAATTAGTCCACGCCAAATTTTTTTAATTTCCTGGTTCCATTACGCAAAGGCATGCATGTTCTATTATTATTCTATAACTGGACAGATACCACGCATGGTAGAAGAAACAAACAGTCTTTGTGGGCTCACATTCAATACGTTGCTCCACCTCACTTCTCAATATTTCCTTCAAATTAAGTCCCAACGCTCCGCTTGGCCTCCGGCTTTTGCCCTATATCTCCCTGCTTCTCCAAGCTCTAATAATAGAAGCCAACCCAAATTGGCTCTTCACTGTTTCCTACGACGAACTCCAGCGCGACATCTGCAGGTTTCATTCGCTTTCTTTATACTTACTACTCCTACCACACAACATAATCTTGCTGACCAGCCGACCTGGTCGACCCCTTCAATTTTGTACGTTGAGTTGGCAATTTCTCTTATGTATGAGCTCTACGCACATGGTTGCCGCAGATCTTACTTAGAGAACTTGGTTTTGCTGCTTCGATGGCCTTCGACGCAAATTATGACCTTCAGTTTTGCATTTCAGGAAAATTATCATTACGTCATGTACATCGTGTGTTTCGCAAAATTCTACACAATCTCACATGGTTGCTAGCGAGCAATCAGGCAAGCAGCTACAGCAAGAGCTATCGATACAACAACCACACACTATCATGCCATGGCCACTGGGATCACCCGCCATTTCTCTGTGATTTTCAAATGCATCATCATGTATACATCAATATCCTTAGGACATACTAGGCTTTTGTAGCTTCTCATATTTCTACGGTTTCTACAATTTTGGTTGTCCAATATTCAATTCATCCCTTTTTATAAATGCTTCCAACGTTGAACATTCTCCTCCCAATTAGTCACTGGCTTGTATCTCTGTTGTATGGAAATTGTGCTATATTATTTTCAATATTGAAATGATTGCAGCATGCTTTGTTTCAGACTATGTCATTGGTATGAATCCTAGCCTACGGTGAACACAGAAATGGGATATATATTTATTTCTTGAAGGTATCCATTTTGTTCGTTCTTACTCCCTTTACTTATTGCATAAATTTGTACATATACAATTTGACAAATATCCCGCTGCAACGCGCGGGGTATCATCTTGTTGTCACAAAGGTCGAGCACATGATGCATATTTGGATCATAATGTTATATAAACATGCAAAATGTTGTGTAAATTTTTCATTTTTTTGCTAAAATGCCTTGTTTTCTTCAATTCTAGACATTTTCTCGGTATTTCCCTGGTTTCTGAATTGTTACCGAATTTTCAAAAACAATTGTTTGGTAACCAGTCGATATTTCTCGATAACAATGATTACTAGAAATCCTGGGAACTCTCAAGAAAATTTTCCGGTTTGGTACCAAAACCTTGCATGAAGCATCCACGAGACAACTACATAATTATCGTGAAAATGTGTGGGCCAAAAAGACTTTAGAAAATTAGGCAACTTTTGCATTGCATCCTCTCTCCCGAGCACAAATGTCGTCAAATAAAATTTCTTGAGTTTTACTAAGATATCAATAATTAGTTTGTGCTCATAACAGCCACAAATTTTTGAATTGGGCAACCGAGAATACAACGAATCGATTTGGTCGATGTTATAGGCCCAAGATAGACCGCTGATGATGATATCCAACAAGTTTACCTAACACAACATTGTGTTAGAGCTAGGCATGAGAACGCGATGCTTACACGTTCGGTATCGCGCAACGCGAGTAGAGTGGGGGAACAGGGCGGAGGCGGACGAGAAGAGAAGTGAAGTGGACGGCATCGACATGAGCCTAGTTCAGTCTGCCGGAGCAGGTAGGAGGCTAGCAGTGGCGACAGGTGCATTGGAGGACACTAGAGGGAAGGTGAGGGAGGAGTGGGAACGGGGGTTCGGTCTATGCCTTTCTTTTTTCCCTCCTGAGCCACCCATCATCATTAATTGGTGATTGGTGTTGCAAGGAGCAAGGTAGGTGTGATGTCAGCAGAGTTGTGTTTGTGTAATCATATGGCCGCGACGGGTACAAGAATTTCTCCCACTTTAGTGTCTTCACAAATCACAAGTAGAAATTTTATTTAATTTGCAAAGAAAATGCGACAAACACATTGTTAGAACTAGTGATAGATTATGCTTTCTCCATATGCAAGTATCTGCTCGGAACCTGAATTCACGATATTGAATCCAGAGCCTTGTTTGCGGAAGATGGAGTGTAGGTGTGTATCTAAAACTATACGCGTAGGTTATCGGCAGATTTCGACATTATAAGGTTGATAGGAACATAGCATTCCCCGTGCCTCTAAATACTAGCATGCCTTAGTTCACTTGGTATCAACACACACATGGATAATCTAAAACCTCTAAACTAATGTCACAACTCTCATTTAAAAAGCAAGCACAATATAGAAACGATGCCCCCATTAGATGGCTTATATATATACATATTACTTTCTCTTGTGATGTGTGCCCCTATAATTGCGTTTTTGTTCCATACATATATTGTTGCACAACTTTAATTATGGCAACTTATATTTCACGCACTCATGCAAAATCTAGAGTAAGGACCATGGAAAACCACTTTTGCTGCCAAGCACTAGTGAACCTGGAATTTGAAAAAAAAACAAAATATGTATCTAAAAGTTTCGAAAAAAATATGAATGTTAAGTACATTATATCTTATAAGAATGCAAAATTACAACACAAAATTACATTTATTATGAACTGCACAAGAATGACAAAATCTAAACATTTGAAAATGTTTGCTGTTTACTATACTTAGATCTGTATATTTGTATTGTTAGTGTAGATCGAATATAAAGTATTTTGAATTGAAATTTTACATGTTTGTGGAAGACATATTGAGAAAAATCATGATTTTTTCTGATTTAAAAAAAAATTATACTTAAGTTATTTTAAACAGAGAGATCATTGGTGCCAGGAGCACAGAATCTCCATACCATTACTATTCTAAGGAAAATTGAATGATATATGTCTTTATGGTTAATTTGAGCTATATGATAGTCCACCATAAAATATATATTTGTAACACGGTTCAAAGACCACTCGACATGCAGAAGCAGAGAGGATTCATGTGACTTTGGGTACCGTTTCCATGCCACCATCCCTCACCAGCTGCGCCCGCTACGACGAGGTCTATTGGCACCGGGCACAAATGTCGGCGGAGGAGCGGGCCAACCCTCTATGCGTTGGCAGAGGCGATTGCTAGGACGCCGGCTTCAAAGAAGAGATATACGCCGTTCTCGGAAGTCTATGGCCCCATACTTGCCGGTGCAAGACGAACCACGGCGGGGCACGCCAGCAGTCCAAGCGCCAAAGATGGTGGTGTGCTCCCCACTGTGGTGCGGGGAGGCCTGCAGCAATATGTATGAAATAAATATATTCTCTAAAATTTTGGAACTTGTATGACCCAAAGAAACAAAGTAAGAAATCCAACTTTATTTCGCACTAGCACACACGATTTTTTCATGCATAGTCGATTGTGCAAATTAGTTTTCTATGGATGGATCAACACATTAAGAGCTTAAAATTTTAGGAGAACTCATTCTTCGAAACAAACCAAAAGACTAATTTTGGAACTGAAGAAAACCTAAATTGAGTAATTTGGGCCAGACCGACACATGAATGGCAAACGATATGGCCTTCCGGTTCCAGGCCCAGACGATGGCAGCTGAGCAAATTAACGGCATGACAACTAAACAGAGGCTTAATTCTCAAAAAAAAAACAGACGCTTGAAATATGTATATGTTTACTGTACATACCGCGATGGCTCGGTGGTTACTCACTTGGCGGCGTGGAAGAAGATGAGGCAGAAGAAGTCCGTTTCAGATCCCGCCACGCACTCGGCTCCTGAGTACTACGGCAGAGCCGAGCAGGACTTGCAGTCGTACTGCTCGACGTTCCAGATTCTGCACCCGCAGGTCGAGGACCCCATCGAGCACGACTACGACGAGACGGCGTTGATGCTGGCGGGGAACGGGGGGGGGAGCACGGCCGTCTGCGCGTCCTCGACAAGGTGGCCAGGCCTACCGCGACCCTCACGCGTATCAAGGCTACCCTCCCCGCCGACGCCGTCCCTGTCTAGCCTCGTCGACGGCGTCATGGAGCTGCCTCTGCCGATGTAAATTGTTCTCTCATTCTCATCATATTTTCTGACATTCCCCTCTGCATTGCTAAGTTGTCGATATTAACTGTTTTCCTAAATTGTAGCCGGAAGGCATGGCTCGGTGGTTGAAAATGTACCTTATTTTGGCATGCTACGTGGATTAATGGCGTAGTCCATGAAACTTGCACGATCTGACCAGATAAGTCCCGTGGTTTAAATCTCGGTTGCGAGGTGCCAAACACAAAGTAGATTTTTGACCGGGCAGTAGATATCTGTCCGCCAAAGACAAAGTGGTAAAAAACGGCAAATTGCGCCACAAAAGTAGTACTAGTAAAATGTTAGTATCTCCAACCAAAAGAACATTTCTCACGTCACTTTCTTGTTTGACTCGCAAATGTATGGGCCGCCGTGTCTGATTGCTACAGCTCAAGCTCCTAGCTAGCGCATCCATGTCACAAAAACTACTTTTTGCCCATTATGCGTGCACTCGGAACATGGATGGAAACTGCTAAACAAAATTTTGTTGTTAGAAACAACTGTCCAGCCACCAAGTTTGGCCTGTATCAGCATCTGAAGACTCCAGAAAACCAATTTCGTACCCCTTTTTTTTTTGCGTATACCAATTTCGTACCCTGCCGTGTAAGGGCAAGGAAACGAAACTTTATTTCTACAATTCACGATCAGTACGTTCTCAACACATATGGACCAACAAGTCAACATCTTGAGTTCGGATGCTAGCGCACTCTCACGGAATGGTGCGTTATAAATTCCACGTCTTTTCTACGGCGTTAAAAGCACGTCCACATCCTTGACCTCCAAAGCGACCTTTTTTCCCCTCCAAGGTTGCAGGTAGCAAGCGCGAGAGCTGAGACACAACAAGGGCCATTCAGGTTTATCCCATGTTAACGTTTGAGGAGGTATTCCTCTTGATCTAGTCTAGTGGCATCGTTATTTTTCTAAATATTCAAACTAATCCACGCGCTAGCTGTGTAAGGTCTCGCGGGGACGCTGCACATGATCCTGATCTGCCTATAGTATACTTGGCCTTGTTTCGCTGCTGCAATGCGCAAGGATAAATCGTAGGTACGGATATTAGCGCGGAGCATACTGGTGCATCGAGCCCATGACCTGGAAGTTTCTTGGGAAAATGCCTTCCTAGATGCCTCTAAATCCCGAAAGCAGACATGGATAACCAAACGAAGTATTGATCAGAAATAGTGGTGTTCTTCTCATATGGTGGAAATACTATGGGAATGATGCCTCTTCGGTTGGCTTATATTGCCTTCTCTCGCAAATGGTGCGTGGACATTTAATATTGTGCCAACTATTGGATTCTCAACATTTGTTGTCATACTATATATGTGCGCTTTAATTGTGGCAATAATTTACAGCTCACTTCTCATGGAAATTTCAGGACATTATGTCGAGCCAATTTAAGATTTACATCATTTTGAATCTTCTATACAAATTTAGGTGGAAATAATTTGTTTATGTATTATGACATTTATTTATAAAAAATGGCCAAATGTTTTTTTGCTGCATCTTTTACTTGTACAAACTTAATGATTCGTTTCATTTTTTTGTACTACATACGACTTCAATTGTGTAAATAAATAGTTCACTTCTCATGAAAATTATTAGGACTTTATAATCTAGATTTTACATAATTTTGAAGCGTCTACAGAAGTTTACATGGATATAACTTGTTTATGTATATAGGCATTTTCATAATAAATGGACAAATGTTTCATTTCTTCCGTCATATTTCACTTTTTAAATAATTTTCCATGTGCTTTAAGTGTACTAAGAAAATTAAGAATATTACAATATTCATGCTTAGTGCAGAAACTTGGGATGCTTTGTTTTTACATCATCATCATCTTCTAAACTGTTCACTGTCTTCGATCAGTACATCTTTTGAAACTTAAAAGGACGAAAATTTAAGTTGAGTAATTTAGGTCAAATTAGCAGATGCATGGCCACAGTGGTGGCTTTCTGGAAGATGCATGGCCAACAGTGGTGGCTTTCTGGCCTGTTCCAGGACCCGACGAAGGCAGCTGACCAAGAGGCGGCTAGCTTATTACAGGCTCGATGTATATTTGCTTACGGTAAGCCGCATAAGCCATGGGTGGAGCTGTCTGCTTGGGGATG